>CAEGAF010049593.1:0-119644 GCA_903067075.1 Micropoecilia bifurca
AAGGTGAATTCATGGTTCCTTTTTCCACATAATGTAACAGTAGTGTTTATGATAAAAAATAAATAAATAACAATTATGTGATCGGTATCGGGGATCGGAATCGGCGATCGGCCCTCAGGGGTGATCGGTATCAGGATCGGCAGAAAAAAACCTGATCGGCACATCCCTACTGTGAATCCATGTATTATTTCTCTTCGACTATGCAATTATATTCTGCTTTGTGTCGGTTTTTCCCATAAAACGTCAGCTACATATTCATGTTTGTGGTTGCTATGTGACAAAATATACAAAACAAATTCACGAATATATTTGAAAAGGTTGAACAAATGATGATAAAATATGCCAAATTCCAAATAAAAATAATGAATTAGAATTTTAAAAAATAAAATACATGTAGTAAAAATAATGGCATAATGGCGGTTTCACGCTCACGTTCATGCTTGGAAGACGAGTGCCAAACCGCTTAATGGTAAAAGTCTGATTTGCTGGAGGGTTGCTTGGATCAGACATGGAGTAATTATTTCCACGTTAACAGTTCACATGTGTGCTGCACTCCGGTTGAACCCTTTAAAAATAACATTACAGAAACCCCACTTAACAACAGTGGCTGATCCTGCATGCAACTAATCATTGATGCTAATTTTGTTCTGCTTCAGATTGAATTGTTTAGACCTCCTGGTGCAGAATTTCATTACTTTGTTTCCACAAGTCACCAGTTTGGGAGTTCACCAACCAGAGTTCATGAAACTGAAACTTCCTGACACTTTTAGGTGTCAGCGATCCCCGCTTTTCAGTTTTTATATCAAAGCTATTTCAAATCAACAAGACGACCTGTGTGAGTGGCACAGTTTCTTATGACCAAAAGTCCAAAAAGACACTTAAAAGACTGAAGATCAATTTCACAACAAATTGTGGTGTGAATTCATCTACTTTTCCCCGTCCATTCCCTGGGTGGGAGACCATTTCCGTCTCTTAATGCATAAATAAATAAAGGGGCACAGAGAATGTGGAAGGAAAGCGACGGTGTCAGAGTGGGCAAAAAAAATATAAGAGAATAGAGTTGGACAGAAGGTGAGAGAAATGAAACATCTTTGATTGTCTCCCGGCTCGGAGAAGCTGAATCCCGCAGCCATGGGCCGCGCCGCCCGCCCCTAGTCAGCCCATCACCCCGACCTCCCAGACACGAGAGGGAGGCCTCGGTCCAACACATGAGCCACAGAATATGACCTGGCAGGTTCAGCAGGAGAACAGGGGAGGAGGAGGGAGTTGGTGTTAATTGATTGAATTACACTCTGCCAAAAGTCCCGTGTGTGAGGCTGACAGTGCAAAAGACTGATGGGCTGCGGTTAGAAATAGTGACATATACAGATTAAGGGTTTTACTCTATGTATTGTATTTAACATTAAAGTTCTGCCATTAAAGAACTCATTTCGGAGTTAGCACAAAAATGTATCTGAGCAACAAAGAACCAAAAAGGACACGTGAGGTTAATTGCGTTTGTTTGGTGCCAGCCTGACGACTACAGAGGAAAATAAAGTTATGCCTGTTGGCAACAGGATTGTTAGCAGATACATCTCCATTTGTTTCACTGGGATTGTTTCTCCCTCTCTTCATCCCATCTCATCCCTCACTTTTCCAGAGAGAATAATAATAGCTCAAAGCAGCAAAAATATTTAGGCTTCCTAATTTATTCATTTAATTTAAAAATGGTCACATAAAAGCACTGTTTGCGAGTTTATTTTCCCTCGATGTTAATTCTAGCTGTGAGTGTTTACCGTCGTATCTCCTAGAGTCGAATCAGTCCCGGCAACAGTAGATTTGACTGCCAATCATTAATAACCCTGTAGGTGTCATTACTTGCACATCAACAGTGATCGAAGAACAACTACGTGAATCCTACAGACCTGAAAGTAAATTCATGTTCTTTGGTTTTAAAAGAAGATAACCAAAGTCGAAACAAAACATAGTTTCTGAAACAACATCTTAGAAAGTGTGTTTATGGGTAGTTTGGTCCAACTGATCAATAAGTCAGCAATGTTGCTTCATATATGCAGTAAAACAAGATATTCATATACATACATTTTGGTGGTTTTAGTTTTTAAAAGGGATTTTTTTTTTTTTTGCCCACTCAAGTACTTTTGAGCTGATAAATTTGTGCCGTTTGGCAAAAACTTGATTGAACAACTTGAACAACCTTGATTCAGAGTATTTGACTGACCTGACAGTCGTGTGTTTTGACTATGGGAGGAAACTGGAGTACCCAAAAAGAACAAACAGAGGGAACATGGAAGCCCTATGCAGAAAACCACCAGGCTGGGATTCAAAGCTGATAATTCAGTGCCCTGAAAATTCTCAAAATTACCTTATAAACTTTTACATGCATGAGATGCACCAGGCTAAAACAACATCAATTATAATATTTGAATTATTCGCACAATCGAATTGAAGAGAATAAGGGCCGTAAGGGATATAGACCTTTGAACAAATGAAGAAGCAAATAGAAAAGAACAGGCAGACTTTAGATATTGCACCTGATGGAAACTGGGATAAATTCACAAACCATTTCATAAAGTTAAAGAGACTGCAAGTTTGTCTGAAATAACCTGAAGGTTCCTTTATAGAACAAGAAAGCCGAAATGGGAGCACAGAAATATAAAGCAAAATATCTCTGGTAGATACTAAAAGAAGTGACACTAAAACGTAAACAAATTTAGATTATTGCTTGCTACAGTTTATTAATGGAATGTAGATTTTTCTTTCTCCGTTTGTTTCATTTCTGCACCTTTGTGTTGTCCAGAAAACAGGACCAACGCGTGAAACTCTAATCTGACATTATTATTAAGAAGATCTTTACAGATCACTTGAGGTCACGCTGCAATGTCACTAGTCCGACCAGTTTTCTGCAGACAAGCGCCAACAGATAACACCCTGACGTGCATTTGCTTATATTTGCATCAGTAGAGCCAGAGCCAAGTTTTCATACTGGAACATCCAGATGACATGAAGCTCCCATTGTTAACGGACACCTGGGGTCATCTGCAAAGCCCATGTTCCAGTAAAATGGTAACTTCCCCACAGCTTTCTCCACTAGATAAGAATCACAATGGAAAGTAAAAGCTTTAAAAACTCAAATCCTTCAGGGGTCAAGGTAAAGATCTAATTTGAACATCCAGAGTAAAATCTAATGTAGAGCAAAACTGGAATAGAAAATCAGGAGACAGAAAAATCAGCATCCTTTAAAACTGGGCCATCCAAACATTTTTTTTGTTCTGCAGTAATTATCTACAAATCTCGAGCATCAGAGGGATATTGGGGTTTGAATGTAATTACTCTATGGCGCCTTAGTCCAGGCTGTCACTGCTAAGGTCATATGAATGAGCCTCCATATTTGTCTCTAATCGAGCCACTAATCTGAAAGATCTAAGAGCCTGAATCAATCCCCTATTCTGCCTCTATTGATCTCATCTCCTCGTCTACCAGTTTCACTCCAGCTTTTTCTTCTCCCTGCCATGCTCTTTGCAGTAATGGATACTGAAGATGTCAGGCAGATTTAACATTTATTGCTTATTTAAGACAGCTTCTGACCCACATATAATACCCCCCACCACATCTCTGAAGGCTCTCCTGACAAGAGGAAGTTGAGCGTCTCGGAAAGCGCAGTTTAGTGGCTGTCATTCTTGGTGTTGCAGCAGCAGCCATGAAATCATCAAGCCTGGATAATGGGAGCCTTATCTCTGCAGCAGGCCCTCATAATGCCTGATCACAGATTCTTTCTCCAGGTGGGAGTTATGTCATTAAAACTCGACATAGCTCATTAGAATAACAACAGCTACCACATGGTTTTAACCAAGAACAAAATATTGAAAAGTTTTCAAAGTCTGGAGCCGTAGACAGAGGCATCAAAGTGATTGAAAACCTGATTGTAAACTTTTACATGTGTATACTTATACAGTGCTAGCAATTATGCGGATGGCTATCTGCACACGTACAGACATTTACACCGTAATTTACATGGAGAGATTTTCCCAGTCAAGTTACCTCACTTTTTAAGCGCGTACAAAAGAGATGACCATCTCACGTTAGAGTTAAGAGAGAATAAAATAAGCTTGCCATACGACATGTCTAGTGTTTATACAAAAGCATGTCTATCTTAAGTTTGCAAATATAAGTTTTCTCTTCAAATCAGGCGTTTTTGTTAGCCTCTAAGAGGAAACTTAATAAGAACGACAAACTCAAGTAAATGTGAACATTTATTGTGTCAATGTACTGATGAAATGTTAGTTACCATGTGCATGTGGCTTTTGTGGCAGCCATCTTGGGTCCATGTTGAAGAGAAGGCCCACCTCAAACCCAGCTCTTTTATAGGATTGATACCTAAAGTAGTTAAACGAATAGTGTCTTGAAATATGTACGTTTTCATACATAAGATGTTTTTCTGATAGTTTCTTATTGATAAATAATTGTTAATATTTACATTATGTATCAGAATACCTGACATTGCCTGTACAGATTCCCCACTGACGGTGGAGAACCATTCTTTTTCGCGTCCTGATGCAAAAACTTTTGTCAGTCTGCTAGTCCACAATGTACATTAGCATGTGTTTACTACTGTGGCTTGTGTTTGTGAGACGTTCACGCATGTGGTAGCTGCACTGTGACGTAAAATTGTCATTAGCCAATGAAACGCGGCCTCTGTGGTAAGGTCCATTGGACCTGAGACGAGCAAAGAAGGGCTACATATAACTGGGCTGCTAGATACCACAGGTAAATTCATGGAAGGGCTGCCATCTTGAAAGCTGCTATAATGCCTGACAATCAATAAACCAGCTTTGTTTGCTGCTAAGACAAGTCAGAGTGATGACTGACCTCTTTGTGTGAGGTATCGGCTTTAACTTTCATAATTAAAATTTAAGCTAAATTTAGAGAGATCGTTTGAGTTTTTAAAAAATGATGACATTTTAGGAAACTTTAGATAGCAAGTGCTCAAAGTTTACAATAGGAATCCATTCATTGTCTATTTGAAGTTAAAATCTGTTCATGGTCAAAGATCTGAGGGTGTCTGGATGTTGGACTACATGGACTGTAGACAGGAGAACATTCATAGACACGTTAACAACTGATAGTGTCTAAAAATATGAAGTATGTTCATACCATAGGGAGTCATACCATATAAAACAACATTTTGAAAAGTTATACATCACTCCATGACCAAAATTAACACAAGAATGTAAACATATAGCTAGTAGTGAACTGCATCACAGTATAGTGAAGATGACGGAATTCTTTTTCATTTTTGCTCAATGTTTTCTTCTTTTACCACCAAACTCCTGTCTTTGATGGCTTTGGTTTGGCATTTTTCAGTCTTTTTTGTGTCTCAGTCTTTTCATGTGACAGACCATTTCCTTCCATCTCTTAGTGAAAACAAGGTAAAGTCTACCATTACAGAAAAGCTCAATGCTTTAGTCTCTCTTTGGACAGTTTAAAACCCTTAAAAATCTGCACAGCTGCTGCTCTGCAGATAAACATTGTACCAGGCCCTGTATTATGTATTATAGTGAGTCAACTTGGTCAAGAAAGAGTTGTTAATCTCAATGGATTTCTTCATTAAATAAAGGTTAAATGACAATAAGTGGAATATTTATATCAAACATTGTGTTGAAAAAAACACTGAATGCCTTTACTTTAAAAACATCGATACATAATCCTTGATAAATAAATTCAAGTGACCCTTAGCTGGTCTGAGACATGTTTTTTGCAGCCATGCTGAGCATCTTTAGTTTTTACTCACACTCATGTTGTTTGCTGAATATCCTCATAAAAATAACAGGAACTATTCCCTATTTATAGGAACTATTCCCGATTTATCTATAAATATTCCCTATTTGTAGATAATGAGCCAGGATAGGCTGTGTATGTTTACAGTCTGGCTATTTGTTGGATACAAATATCCAATGTTTTGTGCTAAATGTAGCACATAAATAAAATGCAAATTTATAATTTAGAACCTGTGCTGATAAGTGCTGTTAGAGTAGATGCATGTAAAAGTGGCACATTACAGGATAAGGTTACTCATGAATACAAAAACAAAACGGCACTTGTCTAATGTCTAAGCTGATATCTGAAAGTTGCTTTAGAAGTGAAAATAAACAAAACTGCACAAGAAAAAAGGAAGGGGTTTAAGAAACATTTGTTTTGTTTAGCAAAACTTTAATCTGGTTTGTTCTGTGCAGTTATCAGCAGCCATTTAAATTTGAGCAAAGATTACATCTGACCAGAAAGTCGAACTAACAGTGAGAACTGTGAAAGTGCCAAAGAAGATTTCTACCACTATAAAATTAAATTTCATACAAGTTGATGGAAATGTATACATTTTTTACAGCATTAGTTTTGAATCAGATATGTCTTCTGCCTGATTACATCTAATATTTTCTTTTTGTGACTATATTGGTGTCATAACTTTCTTGACAAGGTACATGTCAAACTGTAAATAGCCAACAACTTCTCTATAAATATAACACAATGTCATTCAGATGTGATTTTGGAATGAGTGTTTTCTAACAGACGTTTAAATTAAGTACAACAATGGGTTTTTTATATATTTCTTTTGATTTAAGATGGCTGAAATCCACTTTAGATTTGCAGCTAATTTGATTAGCTGTTAGCTTGATTATTTGGAGGATATTTATCTTCATTTCTAGAACTGATGCTGGTGGTTATCTGCTAGTCGATGAATATCGCTGGGATTTGCTAATTATTGTTGTCCTAACTGCTTTTTGCAATACAAGTCGTAATTATATATTTCTCCTTATCTTAGGCACTCAAACAATAAAGGAACATTGTCACAAAGAAGCCATACAGAAGCAACAGATGAGAGTCACTGTTTTATGGAGATACAAACCATAAAAATTACTAAGAAATTGTTTATACCTTTAGCTTTCACCATGTTGTAACAGCCATGTTGGTTTTGAACATGGGGCTCCTCAATGACTTCCAACTTCTCAAGGACATTCCTGTCTATGAAACTCTACTTAAAATAATCAAACATATCTGTGTAATCTTACTTTTCTTTTAAACTTGTATAAATTATACTTATTTTAGCTACCTGCGTACGTTTCCTAGAGATGGATATCAAAACAAAATATCCACAATAAAGATATAGTGTGAATAACCGGCCAATTTTGCTCTCGGGCTGATAATTCACAAGGGTGGCATTGTTAAAAAAAAAAAAACTGCCAAGCTCTTAAAATAGTTTTACTAAAACTAATACTGTCCTCAGGCAGGGAAAAAAAGTAGGAGGAAGAGTCATTCAGAGGCTTCCTTTAAAACAAAAAAAGAAAGTAAACAGAACCACTGTGTCTATATTTGTGTGTGGTTTTTAGTTTATTAGAAATGTGAAGAGGGGCAGGGAAAACATAGCTCAACAAAGAAAATGAATGAGTAACTCGGGATGCTTCCATAAGTCCAAACTACATCCAGATGAGTGAGCCGGTCAGCTAACCCTTTCCATATGATGAGTTCACAAAGGGTTAAAATCAGCCCTCCGATTTATTCAAAATGCTAAAAATTGACACAGAAAAATCTTTTTATTTAGCTGCTGTCATTACAGAACGTAATAGTAAAATTAAAGAATATGACAACACTGCATCCATACACTCTGAGGTGAATGTAAATAAAAATGTTTCTTATAGAAAGGAAGCACAGTCACATCTCTCTATATATTGGGGACCATCACCAATGATGTATATTTTTGAAGAATTACTTTTAACTTTGAATCATGAAATTCTGTACATCAAAGACATGTCCTGGTTATTTCTGTATTAATTGCACTGCAGAGGAGAATCAAGAAGGGGCAGAACAGGAGAACTTTGAAGTTTGCAGCAAATGTGTGTTCAGTACACCAACCCAGGGTTTAATCATCTTATTCCAGTGCAATCAAATGACCTGCTTAAAACCAGCCTGCACATGCATGCTTTGGGCCCAAACAAAGTTGTCCAAAGTAGCGATAGAAAACCAAAGCAGCAGAATAGAGACGGGATCAGTGATTTCAGTGCTGCAACTCTGGAGTTCACCCTAACAATGTCACATAGGGATCTGGTTACTCTTTTTAGCCGTCTGGGCAGATCGGAAGCAAATACGACACCCAACCCCCTCCAGATATTGCTGATGAAATAAAACAACCATGCTAACTAGCGCAGCAGCCCCATTTATGAAATTTAGCAAATGGGCCGGGTTTCCGTCAGGGCCGTCTGACCTGTCCCTCAGATCGTTCCCTAACGGCCTCTCTGACTTCTGCACACAAGGAAAAGAAGACAAAGAAAAATAAATAAATCCTCAGTTATAGTGGCTCATTTCCATGGGAAACTACTCTTAAGCCTTAGGCCCTGACATCAGGGTAGACTGCTTCTCAAACCCCCATCCTCCATTAAATTTCACCATCCTCACAGTCTGAGCAAAAGAATGCCAGGTTAGATGTTTAAAAACGAGTCTCTTTCATCTGAAGCACCAAACTACGACTGATGTCTAAATATTTTTATTTAACGGTTTACTTACTATTTTTTACGTGAACGTTTGATTAATAATAAGACAAAATACCTTTTTTTCTCTTATGAAAATAGGTTCCTAGGTAAATGTCAAAGCCCATTTATCTACAGGACCCTCCATTAATGTTCTTGGGGTTTTAAATTGCTTTATTTTTCCACACGTTTTTATAACTTCACCTAAACTCGCTTCAGAGCTATAACATGATAAACAGTTGGGGGGTTTTTATTCTGAAATGCACAGTTGGGAAGTTAGATGAAAAAAGAGAACGGGACGCTCTGTTTGCCGTTATCAGGGCATGCATCTCCCATTTGCTGTCACCCATGAATGCTCTATGCTCCTCTGTTGTCTCCAAACTGCTGTGGGCATCTATGAAACGCTGCTATGTACACACACCTGATGATTAATATGCAATCCTGAGGCAGTAATAGGGCAGACAGGCAAACACAATGAAGCAGACGGTGATAGAAAAGTCTGATGTAAGTCTTTTCAGTCCCGTCATAATCACAGATTTGGCAAAATGAGAAAATGTTGGAACAAAGAAAGGTTCAAATAAAAATGAGGCTCTCAGAAAAGTCTGTGATTTTAGATATTTAGATCCACTTCCATAATGGATGTAAAGAGGCTTCTGCCTGGTAAATAAGGATAATGTAAATAATACATCCAACTGTGAAAGCAATTAGAAACTCAGCAAATCAAATCCCTTTAAAAAGAAGAAATGTATGCTTTTTATTTTTAATGACTTAAATAAGAAGTGTCATATTGTTTCCCACAATGCTTAGGCATGCATGTGTGTATGAGTGAGAATGATGCATCCTTTGCGTCAATAAAGCAGGTTTCTAATTAAGAGTTGCTGTGTTAGGTTAGAGATAGTTGCCAGGGAGGGAAATCACTATCAGCTTCCCATTTTCATATGAATGGACTCATTTAATTAAACTGAACTGCTAATGAGAGCATATATATCAAAATAATGGAATGTTTCGCCGGCTATGTAGGAAATTAACAAAAAGCCCCACAAGAAAAAAATACATAGGAGAGGGGAGGAAATAAAAAAAGCTGAGGAGAGACACTGACAGAAAGAAAGGCGGTGAGAAAAACCGGCTTTGAGTCAGAAACAGATAGCTCCGACAGAAGTTCAAAGAATCTGTAGATCGAGTCAGCCGAGATTGAGTCAGGCTTTGTTGCACAAAAGGAACGAGGAGGAAGACTTGCATTATGTCTGGTATGTGTACGAGAAAGATGGAGGAAGAATCAGGATGAAAAAAACTCCCTTCCATTGTTCCAGCTTGCATGCCTGCTTACTTATACGCTCGTCGAGTGAGAACCCGGACATCTCTGTCTGCTAGGATTTCTTCATTTGGAGGTTAATTAACGCTTGAAGTAAAAGCTGCAGGACTGCAAATCAAAGACAGTAAACAATCTTCCAACCACCTCAGGGGATTATTAGAAAAATAAATGAAAGCTGCACCAAATAATTAAAATATTTGAAATGTGAACTTTGGGGAAGCTTTTTCTCCCCCCTTCTGCTAGTCTTTGATATGCCAAAACAGATCAAGGACAGCTGAAATAAACTTGGAGCCCATGTGTGAGGGTGTCATTGAAGGAAAACCTGCAGGATGTGGAAACATTAAGGTTTTAGGAAACACAATGTTTTTAGTGAGCTTAATACAGGATTTCATACCAAATAATCTTAGAAAAGAATAATTTAATTTATGACATCCTGGAGGGAAACATTCGGTTCTTAACTTTGAGGAGAAATGATCCCTCGATCGTTGACAAAGACAAAAGCACCCTTACATTTTGCACATGTTGTGATGTAACAACCACCAAACTTCAGAATATTTTGGGGGATTTTACAAAGTACTGCAAAACTGTGAAGGGGAAGGATAAATGTTTTTCTTTAAAAAAAATTATAATAAAATGAAAATCTGTGTGACGTGAAGTTTGTTTTTACTGAGATCTCTAGATCAACAGTGCCAATTTTTTCTGGAAACAAAATCAGCAAATTGAAATCACTTGTTGTGACTAACAAATATTTTATGCAATGCCTAATTCATAAAATCCCAGTATAATACATTGTAGGCATATCACTGTATTGATGCTTTTGACAGGCACAGTATGAAAAAACTAGAGTGAAAAACGCAGAAGAGGATTCCAGTATGAAGTATGGAACACCAGTAATGACAGAATACTTATCCTACATTAAGCTGATTTTATTTATTTCAAGGATGTAGACATCCTTTTTCTTTTCTTCATTGTTTTCTGTCTCTCCATCTCTATTTGTTCCCTCAGAGGACTTGTCCTTGTCTCAGCCCCAGAGCTCGTATCTGATTGGCAGCAGGCCACTGTTTTCATAAACACCGATTGCAGAGGGTGAGCATACATACATAAACAGTGGCAACACATGTCTGCTATGTCAGACCCTCTATAAATTTCCATCACTCACTCTGCTCCTCCAAGATACCCAAGCGACGCAGCTTGAATGACGGCACTGGGTTTTCAGAACTGAAGTCATCTTCGGGTAAAACTATCTGCTGATTAATAGACATTCAAAATCATGAATCCCCATCGAGCTGCCATCTTTTCACTGCAGGTTGGTGTTTTTAATAGCGTCACATCGACTAAAGAAAGAGCAAATAAGTGAAGAAACGGTATTTGACCTCGATCTACTGGGGCCTCAGTGAAATGTGACGTTGTTCGTGACACACTGACTCCTGTGGAAGGAGCTTGAAATGTCGCATTTCTGGTTCTGTTATGACTAAAGTAAAAAAAAAACATCCACCTCTGGAGTTCATCTGTTACATCCTGAAGACATTTAAAGAGACCACAAAGATTCAAGTTGACTGGTTGATGTGTCCTAGACATCTTCTTCAAGGTCACCCAGAGAGCAAGTTGAGTTACATGTGACCCTGCAGACGTCACATGACTCCCACCAGCAGCAGCTTCACTGTGAGACCCCACAGTTTTAAATCCTCATTTATTCAGTCTGAAGAGCACTCAGAAGTAACAGAACCCTGGAAAGGGAAGAGCTGCAGGCCTTTCCTTCAAATGCATAGCTGTTTGCTCTTACTGTTATTACTGGAAGGAGTCTAGAGCCTGCACAGCATCTCAAATGAACATCCTATCCTGCTTTCACAACAGCGAAACGTCATGCTCTGCTGATGATGGATATTTTTAGGATTAAAGAAAAACAACTTAGGAGCCCACTTTTTCTCAAAATGTACTTAAAAATATATGAATAATATAAGAATAAAGAAGAATAAAGAATATAATAATTTTATGTCATTCTTGACATGAAAGAATGAAAGTCAAGATTTTGTAAGCATAAATTGGTGAAAGTTGGGAAAATATTCTGGGATAGTTTTTATTCACACCCACGTTATTCCACAGTAAAGACGTTTGTTTTATTTAGTTTCATTTTATTGTGTTGATTGCATCTCTATGACTCACAGACAACAGATATAGGACAGAATGAGTTTTTAGTTTAGTTTAAAAACAAAAACAAAAGCCTAGTATCCGATGTTGTAATAAAGCTGATTTGAAGCCAACCTTGATGTTTTCACACTGCCCAAAATACTCCTAATTTTAAGTTCAAAACAAACTTGATCCACTGAATTACCTTTCAGAAAGGGCCCTTCTTTATTCACAGGAGTAAACAACATGAACCAAAAGTGCAACAAGACATTGAAGCTACACAAAGACTGAGGTGCAGACCACCAGACAAAAAATATAATACATGTGAAAAAGACAATTATTTCCAACAAGGTATCTAAAAATTTCTGATGAAAGGGCTTTATTTTTTCATAATCCTAGTTTCCATTTTTTCAGATTTTAGTGTTTTCAATTAGACTCATTATGCAGCGTTCAAGAAAAACAACCTTTTTGTTTGCAAATAACCTTTTTAATAATAATTAGCCTGTCTGTTATCTCTCACTGTATGTGTGAGTGTAATTAACAGACAAAGTTGTATCCATGGCAACATACAAAAAACTCTGTGATCTCCTTCAAGGTGCTCCTGCAGGTGACCTCTGACCTGAAGTGCTGGACTCTGCTGAGCCCAGCTGAGTAATAATCGACTGTTATTCTTCAGCCGTCAGCGAAGCCCCCCCCCCCGTCCATCAGTAAGTAAAGAGGAAGGAGGATGGTAATACCACTGAAAACAGACCGTTGTTTGTGTTGTGTGTGCGCCATGGTATGGAAACACTACATCAATACATTTCTGTATTGAGGTGCCAGCACTAATTTGCATGTTTTTTTTTCTCTCTCTCTGTGTAAATGAGACAGGAAAAGATATGCAAACAACCAGGCGATGATGGGAGAACAATGGACGTCTTAAAAGCTCTTTTTCCATTATGGCGTAGAGGAGCTTGCGTGTTAAATCTGTTTTGTCGGCAGATCGGCTAATGGGCCTCTTCGATGTGCTGAGGAAATAATAGGAAATTTGCGTTTATGGGTGCAGAACAAAAACTTATCAGTGTATTAGAAAAATGTGCAGCAAAAAAGTCTGAGAAGTTGCTTTGAAAGCCAAATCAAAAAATCTCTAGAAACAGGCTAATTCAACTTATAAACTGCTTCATGTTTTTGGATTTCCTGTGCTAAAAAAACCCCTAAATCAAATATTTTGATTCCCTCAGCAGCGTTCATTAAGCTCTGCAGAGGCCTGTAATGAGCCAGTCATTTGACTCAGGTGACTGAGACTTACCTGTATGTTTCAGGTTGGGAGCTCTCCAGGACTGGACCTGGGCACCCCTGAAATAGAGACTCCCCCCTGATACACAATTAGAAAAGTTATATATCATCTTAAGCAGTGTGTGTTAATATTTGGTTTCAATAGGCCTAAAAGGATGTTAAATTAGAAAGGACGATGACCACATTTCACTAAAAAATCCTAAAAATGAATTCACGAGCTTTCATGTGAACTAAATTATGACTCAAAATTTTTATTATTTAAAGAATAAGAACACTGATTTTATTAAAGCTACACTACTCAGCAGAACCATTTTGTGGGGGGATTTTATGAAACATTCTCTTTTGTTTGAATCTTTTAAAAAAAATGTATGAGCCCAATAGAACAATTCTGTATTTATTCAGATGTATTTATGAGCAATAAAGACCTTAATTTGCAGCAGTGGGTGTCGCACAGAGGCTCAGTCATGAGTGTGATTTATGACGACACACAGAAAGAACAAAACACCTTGATAGACATTTTGCAGCTGATGGGGGGCTTGGAGATAAGCTGCACCGGAAATGGAAAAAGCCGCCTGAATGGGCTGCAGGGGTATTAATTAAACAATGTCAATTTTAATCATAGCTAATTATATTTGCCTGAAAGTGTTGAGAGCATTCAGGGGGGTTTGGGGTGATTCTATCTGTGTCTTTGCTCATTAGTGCGATCCAGCTTGTCAGATGGCAAAGCTTGGTTTATGTCATCAAAAATCTGCTGTAAATGTTGGATCTGTCTTTAAAAAAAGACTTGAGTTGGATTGTTCAGAAAAAGAAAGGTGCTGCTCAAATAAAACAACTTCAGAGGAAATAACTTTGTCAAAATACACATATTGAAGCTAGAAGAGAGCATTAGCAGTCTAACTGTATCCCCACTGGTTAATTTAGTAATTAATGTTGCCTCCATTTATCTCCGAAATAGCTGCTAATTAGTTTTTTCCAGCTCTCCTGCCTCAATCTGTTCTTCCTCTGCAGTCTGCTCTGTCAATAACCCAGCCACCTCTACTCTCTGTTTCTTTATAAACATCTGTTATCTGTGCTCATCAGAGACCGGTTTCCATTTATAAACATTCAGGAGCTCAGACGGTGACCCTTGACTCTTGGCTGACCTGGACGTCAACAGCAGAAAGGCCGGGGTTACTGAGGGGGGGGGGAACATCTCGGCTGTGTCTTATCTCTGGAAAGAGGAGGCGGAGGGGGCAAAGAGGAGGCGAGTTTAATAGGAAGCCATAGAGGAGAATAGGGAGTGCAGGGTCATTCATAAAGGTTAGCATGTGATGATTATCATGTAAAATGTGGATGCAGTCTCAGTCTCACTTTCAGTCTCCAGTGACCACAGCAAGATAACAAAGGTGGCATATTTTATTTGTGCAGTCAAACACAACAGGAGGAATATGCAATCATGGGAAGAAGTTAGGACTCTGTTCAGGTTTCTCATAAATGACCAATCCCAATTTCTTTCTCTGAAAAGACCACTGGACTGAACTCCATTGAAAACCTTCTGGCTTTTCCACCAAATGTTGATTTCTGGATTCTCCCTGAGTTAAAACATTAGGTTTGTTGGTTCTAAATGAATATGAACTTCTTTTCTTTGCATTATTTGAGGTCTGAAAGCACTGCACCTTTTTTTGTTATTTTGACCATTTCTCATTTTCTTGAAATAAATATAAAATTTTTGCCTGGAACTTCAGACATGTTGTCAGTAGTTCATATAATAAAAGGGACAATGTTCATTTTACTCAAACATTTACCTGCAAAAAGTAAAATCAGATAAACTGATCATTTTAACTGGTTTGTAAAGTTTTCCAGAGCTGTGTGTACACACATAAGTCACTGATATTACACTGAACAAAACCTTATTTATGTCAATGACTCCTAACAAACTTCAGAGGAACGCCATGCTTTTTTAAAAATATCCAACTAAAACTGGATATCTCAAATACAAATCAAAAATACTTTATTGATTCTGAAGAGACATTAAATAATTAATCAACAATAAAAACAAGAGTGTTAATATATATTTTAATGAGGTCCATGTCAGCCTGCTTTCACTTTTCCAAAACCAGTTTGAAGAAACTGGAGCTGGTTCTTCTTCAATGACAGACAGACCCTCAGCATGATGCTCCCTCTACCAAGCTTGAAAAGCAGCACAATATTCATAAGTTTGAAAGCCTCACCTTGATTCCCAACCATAATCTGAAATTGACTGCATTGACTCCGTGGCTCCAATCTAAAATGTTTCACTGGAACCTATTTGGCCGGTCATGAATAAATGTGTGTAGACTGCAAGCTGAGCCCACCTGAACAGTTTTAATCGTACTGACGGTAATTAATACTGTGAACGGCAGAGGGAGAAAGGATGTTTCCTATTAAACCAGAACGGATTGAGAACGAAAGAAGAGCTGCAACAAGAAAGAGAATGTGAAAAGACAAGGAGTAAAGAGCTACTTATTCTTCTTTCCTCCTGCGTCTGGTTGGCTGGAAGAGGAATGAGAGGAGATAAGCCTAAAAGGACTGTCACTCAGAGGAACAATTCTTCCAGTGTCCTCCTCTTCCTCCTGGGACTCCTCCCTCCGCCTTTCTTCAGATTCCTGCCGCGATAGAGCTGCAGCTCGCAGGGACGGTTTGTTGACATCACAGCGGCGTCGTCCAACCCGCAAATTCACAAGTGTGAACAAAAATACTCAGAAAACGAGTAAAATCTTCCCCATGCACTAAAGCGTTTGGAGGGAAACTGTTTGTTTGGATAGTTCTGCAAATGCATCTCAGCAAACACGGAGAGTTTTCAGTATGAAGTCAAATAACATTAACTGACTGATGTGCTGCCAGAAGATTGCTTTATAAAGGCGATAGGTGTTGAGAAAATATTTAAACAAAGTTGGAAATGCTTCACTGGAGCTTCAGCAAGATTCTCCTCACTTCAGGATCCATGGAAACCCAGACATCGTCCCTCTGCGTCTCGTTCTGTAGAAACTCAGAGCGATCAGACAGGCTAATATCAGAGAACCAGTTACATGTAGTCAGCTACAATTACTTCCTTATTACAATAACCATTTGGAAAAATACATGCATTCAGCAGTATTTTTACTATGCTGTGCTTTGTACTTGAGTAATTTTACTGTGTAGTACTGCTACTCTTATTTGAATAAAATTTCTAGATACTTTACCCGTTGTGAGTAACTTTACTGAATAAAAAGAAGGTTATTCATAGCAGTTTAATGTTTTGTATTGAAATAAATTGATTTGGAAAAAAATGTTTCTTTTACCTGTTTGTTACGGCACTTATATGAATTATTTTCACTTTGGTCATATTTCGGCTTATGTCAGATTATGTAATTTTCAAAAAATAAAAAATAAAATGATTATATTTCATTAACTACACAGTACTTGAGTAGCTTTTTTTTAAAAAAACTTTTTACTTCCGAGTAATTTCTTGAACAGGTACTTTTTAACGTTTACACGAATAAAAATATGTTGGAGTAGCGCCACTTTTAGTTGAGTACAATTTATGATTAAGCTACCACCCTTTGGCTGCAAATATAAAGTTAATATGAATTTAATGTCAGATAGGAAAATTAAAAAAACGTTTTTACAAGGTCTATGTAAATTATTTGTGTTCCAGGAATCATTGTAAAGTCAGAGGTCACAGTGTCATTGTTTTTGAATTATACTTTTATTTATTTATTTATTTATTTTACTTCCTAAACAAAAAAAAACTGATGAGTCATCTGACATTCGAATTAATAATGAGGAAATAAAAAAAGAAACAAACAAACAAAAAAACAAGTCAGAGATAAAGCAGGAGCCAGTGAATAACGAAGCTGGAACGTTGCATTATTGCTGCTGACGAGACACAGGAAGTAAACACAAAGACCAACCTGAGCTCTGCATTTCTGAAACTGATTATTTTATTCGATCAAGATAGAGGAATTATTATTTTTGATGTATCTATAAGTAAACATCAGCAGATTTGGATCATTAAATGAAAGTTGTGTATTGGGTTAAAAAAAAAGAGCAGCTTTCCCCTCTTGTGGTGGAGCAAACAGGATTAGGCCGAGCTCCTTAGAGAGAGATAAAACAATCACTGTTTCACATGCGTTCAACATTCCTCAATCATTGCATTTCTGCAGACTGTCTCCATCTTCCAGAAAAAAACAACAAAAAAGCTCCCAAACCTCTGAAGCTGCTTTCATGGCCTGTTTCTAAGAATCAGAGGAGCGTGCAGGGGTCAGGACTGAACCATCTTCTTATGGGGATCAAACACGTATCTCTTGAAGTGCAGGTGAATGCTGACAGGCTGGGACTCCATTTTGGGCTCCTCTTCGCTTGCTGGCCCGCCTTTGCCGCCGCTTTTCCCCTTCTTCTTGGAGGAGGACAACAGCTGCTTGGTCTCGGGGCGAAGACCCTCTGAGAAACACATCAGCAGCAGACAGGTCAAGAGGAGACGAGGATAATATAAATCTAAACAGATAAACCGCCTTTATGTGTCGTGTTTTTTTTACTTTTCTCCTGTGCAAAACCTTCCTCAGCTTAGCTTGATGCATGATGTGGATCTTTCCTTTTTTGCAGTGTGCAGCAGTCATTTCAGTATGATCTAAAATGCAGTCTCCCTCACCGTCAAACTCATGCAAACGCAACCTCCTCCTCCCTGTATCTGCCCTCATGTTTGTTTTCCTGCATGTTTCAGGCCTGGAACCGACTGCGGCGTTTGCTTTCCCTTCTCCGCACAGCAGGTAAGAAATGTTCTGGGTTCACTGCTTTTCATGCAGGCTGTCTGACCCCGTGTACATCGGCGCCAGCATTCTTCTCGTTATCATCATGCCAAGGTGAGGGCTGTTATGGTTGCAGCGCAGCCAGAATGCTCCGGCTGTTATCTAGGATCAGCCGAATACGTCGGCTTTGTGCTGGAAAACACGCTCACGCACCTCCAGCGACAAATCGTTTAAGGTAAACGGGCCGAGTTTGTGGTAAGCTTTTCAAGTCAGCTGCATGTATTTACGTTTTCTCACCACGGTAAATGTGGTGAATCGGTAATTGATTTTTATTTATTTATTCTTTATCATCTATATCCTCACACACCGGTCATCAGATTAAGAGGAGCATGATTTCCCAGAGAATTCTCCCAAATCCAAAAGCTGAGATATAAAAAATCTGGTTTATATTTGCATAAAAAGTAATAAAAATCAGCCTCATAAAAGCGCCACCTTAAGAAGAAGTCACTCACGTTAAGTTCAGGTAAAATATGGTGTCTGAATGGGGTCAAAGGTCAAAAGAGACGCACCAATCTACAAGAAACTGTTTAGTCCAATACTGCGAATGTAATCTCACACGACACTATTTATTATTGTTTTGGGGGTTTTTTTTACAAGGAGTATAAGTGCGTATGTCACAATAAGCAATTAATCAATTAATTAATTAAAAATAAGCTTGATGATTTCTTTTCTAATAATGAATATATTTTAAAGTGCAATTTTATCTACAGAGACATCTTTATCCATTTTATTCATGTTTCGGTTGTGTGTATTTTTTATTTCCATTTTAGACATTGTTTTTATGTTTGACATTTAAAACATCTCCCAGTTCAGGTATTAAGTATTCTTTACAAAATTAAAGTTTATTCGTCTTTGCGATGGCAAACTTGTGTTTATATGCTATCATCAATATACCACTTGAAAATGGTCACAAAACAACAATATTATCGTTTATTGTAGTAATTACTGGGGTAATTCATCATTCAGCTAAATTTGTTACTTAGCTGGGTTATTACTAAGTACAATAAAGTAATTATGATTAATTTCCATTGAAAGTAAACCTGGTCCAGCTGCTGTATTCAGCTGTGACTCCTTACTGGATGAGATAGAAAAGTTTCTACCGTTAACTTTGATTACTCCTTGTTTTCTCACCATAGAAAATATAGTAATTCAGTAATAAGCTGCATTTTTTTCCTGATCCATGAAGCCCCTGCTTTTATTTGGTTATTCTTTTTTCTTTCCATAGAAGGTAAACCCAGAAATGTTCCCAGTTTTGGAATTTATTTGGTATCGTTCACAATACCAACCTGCAAGGGCAGGCAGACAAAAATGAGCCTGAACAACTGAATTCAAGATAAACTCATATGAAAAACAGTGGAAACATGACCCAATCCACTTCTAGAGTAATAAAACGAAACCATTACTTTGCAGGTTTAGAAGTAAGGTTGGTGTGAAAAGCTGAAGTCAGCAACAGAAAGCAGACACGTTTAGAATCAGCTCCTTACTCGTCTGAAAAACGACACATTATAAATTCAAAGCAAAGGCAACTGGCAGGAAGCACAGATACATCTTAACCCAAACTGACAGCCTCATGGAGACGCCGCTGAATGTCCACATTATGCTCCCACCTGAGCAAACTGCGCGCGTCGGTAAATCTGAGACGTTTGAGGATGCAGGAACAAGGCGGCGAGGAGGATGTCGGCCTGGTTCTGTTTCTAAAATGTTTTTGTTTTCTCTTCCCTCCCGGTGCGGAGTCGTTCGTGGGTTTTGAGCAACAGAAGGTAAAATAAACACTGATCAGACTTCCCCCGGAACACAGGCCATCCCCAGAGGAATTCTGGGAATGTGGCTCGGGATGTCGGGCCTGCCGCTCTTACCACATCCTGAAGACCGTCTGCTGAGCCCCAAAACACTGAAAGTGGGCTGGATGTGGACATCAGCAACAAGGGAGGCTCAGGTGACAACAAACTAAGCGTCACTTTTTAAAACACCAATCAGTGACACCAAATTCACAAGCAGATGTCGAACCGGATCCTCACCTTGAATACGGATCTTGAACTTCCCGCTCTGTCCGAAGCCGCCCTCGATAACGCCACTCTCCCCTGTTGACAGAGTGACCTTTAACCCCACAAAGAGCTGGAGGTTGGTCTCCTTTTTGAACAGACTGCGGCCAATCACGGAGTAATCATCGGTCACCTGAGACAGGAAAACAAATGAGCTCATATCAGGAAAAACGTCCAACGAAAGCAAGGAGATTTTGTGGCTCTGGAGCTGCAAGTGGCTCTTTGGACCTTCAGCAGTAGCTCTTAATAAATTAGCTAATAAAGTGCAGGACCAAAATTTTTTTTAAAACAAATAAATGTAGATTAAAGATGTCTTTCATTACATTTTGAACTGAGTGCTTTTTTTGTTTACATAATTTTCCCAAAAAATAAACATCCCATAGAATAAAATTTATCAATTCTCTTTTTGTAAATGCTTCATGTCACCTTTGTTTTAAAATCTAAAAATAGAAAAATATGATGTTTTCTTAAAACTGACCGCATGTTTCTTGTAGAAGACATTTTCTACATTTGCAAATTATTTTCACAAAAGTGATGCAACATCTTTAGTTCTAAAGTTTAGTTGAACTGAGGGCAAAAATGGCTTTTTGGTTCGTAAAGACTGCAGATCCAAGTTAGACCAACACAAAGCAGTGCATCAATGCAAAGTGAAATTAAATTCTCTCAGTTCATCAATGTGTCTTTTACACATTTCCAGTTGTATTTCCATCTGTACTTTGACTATGCCATTCTACTGCATGCATATGCGTTGATCCAATCTATTCCAAAGTAGCAGTGGCTAGTTGCCTCTTTCTTCACAATCCATTCCTGCTTCAAAAACATCAAAAACAACAACAACAAAAAACATTCCCATAACTTAATGTTGCCATCTCTCTGTCACAATGGTGTGTTCAAGGCAGTGTTCATTTTTTTTGTCACAAATATTAAATTTAACGTTCACTAACAAACGCCAGAGGCCTTCAGCTGGATTTATGCCTAAATTAAATTACACACAGATGACGTCTGAAGGCAAATTGGACGCACTGGATTTTATTTGGAGTATCCAAATATAAGGGGTTTAATACAAAAATATGCCTCATATTTCAGATTTTTATTTGATAAAACCTTCATTTTTTAAATTTTGCACTACTCTGTCAACTAAAATCTCAATAAAATATGTTATGTTTTTGGTTGTTAAGTGACAAAAGAAAGTACTGTTCAACATGCAACAAATGTTGCGTGAATTTTGCTTCAAATAAGTAAAGACATGTTCCTGTAGCATGTATGATTGAGGAAGAAGAGCCATCAGGTCACATTCTTCGAGGTTGGCCTGCCAGGCAATCTCTGACTTTCTTCACCACAGTTAAGCATATTTTATGACATATTTGTATTTCTTCTTATCACCCATCCCTAAGTGGATCTAACCCCGTCACTAATCTGATAACTGCAGGGCACCGCTCTGTCTCTGCGCCACCAACGCTTCCTCGCTCTTCTGCCTGACCCTGATTCATTCCTGAACATTTGACCCTCAAGCATGACGGATCTGCTGATACAAAGAAAAACAGCGTACAGTTGCCGCACGTGTCTGATGCGCCGTCTGATTCGAGACATCTCAACAATGACAGTAATGTGCTCTTTATAAGAAAGGGAATTCTTTGGTCCTGAGGCACGGCCGGGTCATTCCGCGAGACGGCGCGAGCGACGGACGTGACGTCACGTGACCGCCGTCTGACCCCTCGCGCTGACCTGAGCGTACAGGCGGAGCTGTCAACAGCCCGAGGTGCTCAAGCAGGAAACAAGTTCACACACTTGAACCTTGACCTCCTGGCGACCCTGCTCGAGGGCCTACAAGGAGAAACTGAACTGTAACACAGAGCGCGATGAAAGTCGTCACCAGCGGTGTGAGCTGTAGGAACATCGTTCAGGTTTAGGGACATAATCTAACAGCAAACGCGCAGGAATGATAACAACGGCGTGCAGACGGGGAGAGAAAGATGCTCAGACAAATGCGGAACGTGTGGATGTTCCTGCGCTGCTCAGGTGTGACCAAACAGCGCCAGCCTCCGAAAGCGAGACGGCACCGGAGCGACTGGCGTCAGGCGGCCACCCACGCATGCTTCTGTCGCAGCACATGCTAAGGCATGCGTACCACCCAGGCCTCAAACGCGGCTCATCGCGGCCACATATGTGCGATTGTTTGTGTGTACGTGTCTGTTTGTGAATATACAATGCGGGCCTGTGTCTGGGAGGCACGCTCCGGCGGCTCCGGCACCAAAAAACATCCCAAGAACTAGAGCAAGAAGAAGGAGTTCAAGGTGATGGTGATGGCTCGACTAGCGCTAAAACGATTAATCGTGATTAATCGATTATTAAAATAGTTGTCAGCTAATTTAGTAATCGATTAAATATTAACTTGGGTATAGGAACTGAAATAAAAATGCCATTTGTTGAAAGAACAACAATCAAAGTGGTAATTAGGCCAAAACTGGACAAAAATTTCAAAAACATTTTGCCCTTAAGAGTTTTACCAAGAACTCCTCAAGCTGCATAGTGTATCTTTAACAGGAACAAATTCTGTAAAAAAATAAAAAAGCTCTCCTATTTAGGAACTCCTCAAGGACTGGACCAAAGAACTTCTGACATCAGATCCTATTAGTTTTGTGTTCAAGCACAAGAGAAGGAAGGTGGAAATCAAACAGCTTTCTTTACATAGTTTGTTTGACCTTCAATGAGAAATTCATAGAGCTACATTTAAATAAATATCATTTAAATATACAGGGTATACACAATATAGATTTAAATATAATAAATATCAGGATTTTAAACACCTTGATTCTGACAGGGAACGTTACTTCCTTGACTTCGTCAAACATCCGATCCATCATTGGGTTTACCCCCTAGCATATTGTAAGCCTGGCGGGCCACCAGGCTTTACTTGACCCCCCCACCAGGCTAAGCATTGTTATTTTAATGCAACACTAACAAAAAGGGGCTTTGAGACAAATATCTATTTAAAAAAAGATAATGGCATTTTATTCTACATACAAAACATACAGAAATGCTAGTTTTATATATATGCTATATTTTCTTTACTGTTGATGTTTTGTTTCCAAAATGTCCTGTTAATTTTTAACACAAAAATGGTGTGGGGCAACTGGTGGACTTCCCTAGCACCTATACAATCAGCCTTAGCTAGTTTTCTGGGGAGAAACGTGCATCTGTTTTAATAAGACAAAACAAGCAACAAAAAGCCCCAAAATAGTAGCTGCACCTCTCCTATTTAGCATATTTTGCTATACAATTATTACTGAGTTAATTAAAAAAATCATCAACAGATTAAGTCAACACATCTTTTGCTACAAATGATTGAGTGTGCACTGAAGGAAAGCTGAATTATCTCATGTCAGGCAACACAATGTTTTTCTTTCTTTTCATAAAATGAATTATTTGTATTTTTCAATATATTTTATTAAAAAAAGCTCAAGCTGTTAAATGAAAATACTTCAAAATATGGCAATTTTTTCTAACTGATTCATCATAAGAATATTGGTAAAATAGTCGATTTCTAAAAATAATTGTTAGTTGTAGCCCTACAAAATATCGTTGACTTCCAAGAGGTCCTGACCTGAGCACACAGTCACCAGCATCAAACACTGGATCACATGAAGTTCCTTTGAGATCTCTGAAGAACTCACCTGGGAGTCTAAAACAGGCCCAGCGGAGGATAGTGAGGGGACCTGGAGTGCAATTACAATACTTTGGAAAAAAATCAAAATCAACACTCAATGAACCTTTCAGCATTTTGTTTTGTCACAACCACAAAGCGAGTTAACATTGTGAAATCTTTTTCATAATTTTATATTACAAATAAAAATCTGAAACGTGTGGTGTGCATTTGCGTTCATCATCCCTGAGCTGAAACAGCTTTCAACATGGTTTCAGTAGCAAGTATCTTGGCGTTGCACATCTGGATACTGACATGTTAGCCCATTCTTTATTGAAAATTAGCTGAAGCTCATCCAGACTGGATGGAGAGTCCCTGAACTATATTCCAGTCTTGTTAAAGATTCTCAGTTAGTTTCAGGTGTAGGTCTTCCTAACACATCAAAATGCTTTAATTCAAACCAGTCTGCTGTAGCTCTGTATGCCATCCTGCTGAACATCTACCTTCTCTATGCCTTCCCAAACACTTTAACATGCAAGGAGTCCGATGTTGCACACATGACAACTGCATTTCAGTATAATGGGTTGCTCCAATTTATTTTCGTGGTTACATTACACATAGGTGGACTCCAATTCTTATTGATAGACTTTATAGACAATTTGTTGCGCCAGATTTTATTTAGGGATATCAGAGTAAAAACAGGGTTAACACAAATGAAAGTCACACTTTCAAGGTTTTATTGGAAATACTCCCCTATTTTTCTTCCACTTCACAAAAATATATTCTAATTTGTGCTAGCCTCTTAAACAAACACACAGGTTTTTGGTTGCAATATGACAATATGATAAAGTGTTCTTGGGTTATTAATGCTTTTAGAAGGGACTGTTTTCATCTGTTTTGAATTTGATCTTTTTTGTGCTTCATCTACAAAATCAATTTTGAAACATATCCCTTGGTGAACCAGTAGAAACACTGTCTCAACTTGTTAATTGGAATAATAATTATAATTGATTTGATTTAAAATAAATAGCTAACTGCTGGACGACCACTCACCCTCTCC
Organism: Micropoecilia bifurca; assembly: GCA_903067075.1. Taxonomy (NCBI): domain Eukaryota; kingdom Metazoa; phylum Chordata; class Actinopteri; order Cyprinodontiformes; family Poeciliidae; genus Micropoecilia; species Micropoecilia bifurca. The sequence continues at coordinate 24,778 of CAEGAF010049593.1, forward strand.
ACTTGTCCCTCCTTGTGTTTGGTCTTGAAGATTCGTAGCTGAGGCAGAGAAGTCCCGGCGTAGCTTTTGTCTTCAAACCCGTGCAGCAAGCGACCTTGGAAGGCCAGTCGACACGCGTTGGCGTGGATATCCGTGTCCAGCTTGGAGCCGATCACCAGGCAGAGTGCCGGACACGTGACGGGACGCTCAAACTCCAGTAAAGCCCACTGTTCTGGGTCAGGCCCAGGAGCCGCTTCTTTCTGTCCGCTAACATACTCGTCCTGGTAGGAATACTCCCTGTCAAAGGTGAAGGGTGTTTCCAGTGAGGATGGCTCCGACGGAGTCGGTTTGGTGTCGGCAGGGGGTAAGCCAAAAAAGGTCACCTTCGCCATGACCGTCTCGTGACCCACCGTGATGTGGAACTTGGCCCGGGTGGCGAGGGAACCCTTAAAGTATCCGATCTTCCTGGTGGAGATGATGGCTGCGTAGAGGGTGCGCAGGGAACCCGGAGTGCACACCAAGCCGCGTTCCAGCAGTTTAGGGTCGAACTGTGTCACGCACACACCCACGCGGTCCCCCTGCATGGCCCCCGACACCGGCTTCCGAAACATCTGCACCGACTTTATTTTCTTGGTCACCTGATGTCAGAGAGCACACAGACACAATAAATAGCACGCCTAAAAACACATTTCCACAGAAAAATACACAATACTTAAGATGAACCCGGTCGCAGATTAAGTAGCAGCAGATGAGGAAAAGCTTTACACTTCAGAAACACATTTGTAAAAACGTTTTACTCTTAAATATCTCAATAAGATGTTGGGAAACTGGTAAATTAACAAGCAAAAACTCGGAGTGTTTTTTCCCCCCCCTTGAAAGTGACACTGTCGTCAAAATATTCAGCTTCGAAAAATAAATATGTAGTATAAAGCTAATGATTAAAACGTCTGACGAACAAAATCAAGATTAAAATATAAATCTCCTTTTTGTTCATAAGTGCATCAGTTGTGGTATTTAAGAATCCAAGAATGCACAAATCAAATGACCTCCTTTGATGCAACAATTATTAAGCTTAATCTGAAAACTGGGTTTGACAAATAAAAACTAGGTTTTGTTGTGTTTCCTCAAAGGTGCACAAATAAGAATTTAGAAGATCTCTGTTTGGATGGTAACTCAAAGAAATGTAAGACCAAAACATGAACAGCTTGGCAGATATTATTTTTATTTTTTTAACAGTAAGTAAAGAAACACAAACGTTCACCAGCCAGATTGACGGGAGCAGATGAAATGTCAATTAAGCTATCTGCTGCCACCAAGAGGCAAACATAACAACTGCAGGCAGCAGTTTTGCATGTGGTCTTGATTAAACACGGGATCTGCAGTCAGAAAAGCACCAATTCCCCTCATGTTTCCCTCACATTAAACAGCCACATCCTCTGAACAGACAACTATTCACTCCACTTCTGAATCTCTGCCGTTTCCACACACGTAAATCTCAGACACCTCGGTGTTAAGAGCAAACCTTTAGCACTGGGATTTCCACTGTGTCGTTAATGGCCAGTGATCCCTGCAGGATGGTCCCAGTCATGACCGTTCCCTGACCGCGGATGGAGAAGCAGTGATCCACAGCCATAAGAAGGTCACCTTTAGCGTCCCTCTTGGGGAGGTACGTCTGTTTCTTCAAAAGCTGGGAGAGAAAGGTTCAATGTTTAAGTAATGTTGGTGCTTTGATAATTTTTCTGTCCACCAGCAAACAGGTAATAAGGTGGTAATTTGCACCAATGCCCAGACATGTTAATGTCACATTATGGAACTGTTTAAAAATGTGTTAGCCACCTTTAGTGTGAATCAAAGAGGCCTGTGTAAATCAGGGTTCATTGTGACTTATAATAAACGTATTTGTCAGTGGAATAAGACATGCAAATGTCACAATTAAGGTAAAAAAATCTCTGGAATTATTTATTTTGGTCCATCATAAAACATGGCGATTCACAAGGGGTGTCCAGCCTTCTTAAGGATACTATTGAATAAATTATCCTAAATCTCCCAAATATGATCAACCAGACTGAAACTTGGTGACTACTTATATGATTATAAAATACATTAAACATTTTCCTATTTGTCTCTATAAACTTTAGGAAAACAATCAGTTTTATATGAACAGCCAACTGACAGGCAGTTTGTGGCAACAGGTAGAGGAAGCTGGGACTTACTACTCATAACTTTATAACACCCAGATACTTCCTAACACAGCTTTTGGAGTTGAATTGATTCAGGTGTGTCAACATCTTTTAGGCCAGGATACTGGCTCTCAAGGAACAAAGAACTTCTGACATCAGATCCTATTAATTTTGTGTTCAAGTACAAGAGAAGCAAGGTGAAAATCAAAAAGCTTTCTTTACATAGTTTGTCCTTCAATGAGAAATTCATAGACCTACAATTAAATAAATATAAATATCAGGATTTTAAACACTTTGATTCTGACAGGGAACGTTATTTCCTTGACTTTGTCAAACAACCGATCCATCATTGGGTTTCCCCCCAGCATATTGTAAGCCTGGTGGGCCACCAGGCTTTACTTGACCCCCCACCAGGCTAAGCATTTTTATTTTAATGCAACACTAACAGTGACAACAAAGATGAGCTTTGAGCTAGCAGGCAATTATCTATTTAAAAAAGATAATGGCATTTGATTCCACATACAAAACATACAGAAATGTTAGTTCTATATAGTGAATTGCTATATTTTCTTTGCTGTTGATGTTTTGTTTCCAAAATTTCTTGTTAATTTTTAACACAAAAATGCTGTGGGGCAACTGGTGGACTTCACCAACCTTAGCTAGTTTTCTCGGGGGAAACCTGCATCTGCTTTAATAAGACAAAAACAAGCAAAAAATAGCCCCAAAATAGTAGCTGCACCCTTGAATTAATGAGAACTCATACATAGCCTTTAGCAATTAGCTTCCAAACTTTACCTCAATTAGCTCTGGCACTCCATGTGGCTCCTCTGGTTCTGGGGCCTCTGGGCCTCCAGGCTTCGCTGCCACAGCAATCACCGGACATTCCTTGAATCTGTCCACCGGAAAACAGCAACTCTTAAATTATTTCATGATGTGGTGTTGAGGCACTCAGCCTACCCTAATAAACGTCAATTCTACATTTACACAGGTGTGTAATTTTATAAACCAATAATGACCTGGTGCTCTCCAGTGTTTTGTGTAGCCTTTTGGTCATTTTCTCAATGGCACTTTGCCTCTTGTTAGGCGGCAGCAGGTCAATCTTGTTCAGGACGACGACCATGCGGGGGCAGGTCAGTTCTCCTATCAGTAGACACTCTGCAGTCTGAGTCTGCACGCCTTTCACCACGTCCACCACCAGCATCATCAGGTCGATGATTTGCGCACCTGGGAGATGAAGACATCGGAGGAACAGTGAGCTGAAGCAGAACGACTGAATACTGCTACAAAAATGGAGCAAGACATGTAAAAATTACTGGGTAACAGGACACGAAATGAAAGGAGGGGTAAATCAAGGCAAAGAAAGAGCTATATGATTGAAACTTAAACTACAGTAGTCTTGCTCTGACTTTGATGGATTTCCTCGTTCTTCTTGGCTCTGACAACCCACAAACTACACTCATAGCTGCAGAGTGGGTCTCACAGTTGCAATTTACAGCAATCTGTCTTGAGAAGCGGTAGAGCTGTTGATCACACACAAACATGGAGATGAACTTCATACAGTCCCTGATGTGACCTTCGTGATGCATCTCAGCTGCCACTTCGACTGTCGCCACTCATTCAAAATACCAGTCAACGTGAGTCTTTCAATTTGGTTTATTTGAAGAGAGACAGCGCCCTCTGCTGGATGAATTAATCTAAATTCAGCGGTGGTCACTAATACTGCAGAAATAGCACACAGTTTTGGAAATGCTCCTATCAAGCCATCACAGTTTGTGGCACTTGTAAAACTCGCTCAAATCTTACCAATATTATCTAATCAAGAGATTAAAACATAAAAAGTGCAACACCTACAATAAGACAGCTTAAATTTACATGTGCTCAAACAAGAACGCCAATAAGTTTCTATGGTCTAGTATAAGTTTATTGTACCTATAAGGTTAAACCTCACCTCCAATGATGGTCCGAATGAGAGAGGCGTGTCCCGGACAGTCCACCAGGGTGAACTGGAGGCGGTCATATTGCTGCCGCCCGCCGCTGTCACGCAGGTGATCTGGACAATCCACGGTGAAGGAGGAGAAGCCCAGGTCCAGCGTGATGCCTCTTTCACGGGACTGCGGGTTCTTGTCGAAGGCGGCGGTGGAGGCTGTGCTACTCAGCGCTCTGGCCAACGAGGTCTTCCCACTGTCCACATGGCCGAGCACCCCGACGTTAAAGTTCAGAGTTTTAGCCCGACTATCTGGTGACTCTGTCATTTTCTCCGCGGTCTGGAGATGGTGTTATCTAACATGCGCGTTTTCCTTCACTCTGAATCGGACCCTGAACTCACCACGCCGCGTTTACTTTCCGCACCAATCCTTCCGTCGGCAATGTTTGTTGATGATATAGTATATTTACAATGACAACATTTTAATGCAACTGGCTACAAACAATATTTCTACTGAAAGAAACGTCTTCCCAGATATCAGCGAACTTCACCCTCGGAAAACAAGCTAAACCCGGAACCTCTTTTGCAAGTTAACGAAATAAAATAAAAGTATAAAATCAATCATTCTCAAACAGTGACACTTGAATTTTTACCGAAATATGAATGTCAGCTGAAATATTTATATGATTGTACCCACGCACAGTGAAACATATAACTAATTTATAACGAGTTTCTTGTTGTTTCACTACGACACATCAAATGAAACACAGGAAAAGACTAGTTGATCTCAGCCAATTACATTTTCACATGTCTTCACAAAATCCAATCATATTTCAGATTTGCCACAGTAGGCGGGAACTTAGGGCGACGAACTTCCGCTCACTTTCCCTAGTAACCCACATGGAAACCGAGTTCCCTGTGTTTTGAGTTTCGTCGCGGACTGCGACGGTTTAAAATAATCAAACGGGAAACCAGGTATATATTGGTCTTAACTAGCGACTTCCACATTGCAAATAAACACAAATAACACAGCCATGAAGATAGAGGAGGTAAAAAGTACCACGAAAACCCAAAGGATCGCCTCACACAGTCACGTTAAGGGACTGGGGCTAGACGAGGCCGGAAATGCTAAACAGACAGCATGTGGACTGGTCGGGCAGGAAACTGCAAGAGAGGTAATATTTATGTTTCACTACATTGTTATTATTCATCTGTGCAGAAAAGACATTCATTAATATTCGTTTTGCACGTCATATTTAGCTAAACGCAGGTCGTTCAGTAGACAACGTGCTAACGCTGTTAGCACTGCTAGGTCGCTATTTCTAACATCTAAAGTTGAGATCGATTTAGTCGTTTTATGGAATACAGTTGAATAATTATGACAAATCCTTGTTCGTATAATATTTACATTAGGACGTAATATAAATATTATACTTAATTAAATTTTCTATGTCAACTGGAGAGGTTGAGAACAGTAAATATTACTATTATATATCAATTAGATGTATAATAGTAATATTGTACATTATACACTCCTTATGATTACATAAAGAGTCCATTAAGCCAAACATTCACTCTGTTTTGGTTTCAAGACTTATCATTGTGTTTTTTAATGTTTGTGTTTCAGGTTTTGTATTTAGAAAATCTAAAAATGATTAGGGACATGCATGGACTTGTTATTGTGATTTCTTCACATTTTGTTGGATTCATTAAAGCTGTTGTCTATGTCAAATACCCTTCAGCACAATTTTTAGTCGATTTTTACCCAGGATCGTGTTTTTTGTTTTTTTGTTTGTTTGTCCTTAGAAAGAAAAATTAGAACTGACAAAATAAGACCCAAGAAATGGGAATGAGTATTGGCCCAATAAAGTCTCATTGACTAAAGACAACAAATCATATATTTTTTGCTTTATTTTCTTTTCCTTTTTTTTCTTGCCTTATTTCCATTTGATGACAGCAACACCTTAGGAATTTGTGGCTTGTATCTCCAGTGTTTGTGTTGCGCCTCTTAACTCAAGCCCCTTCTCCAATGTGGACATATTTGTTTTTATAAATATTTCATGTATGCATACACTTAATTTTTACACACATAATTTTTTAATTTCCTCAGGCCTGTGGAATCATTGTTGAGATGATCCGCTCAAAAAAGATGGCAGGAAGAGCAGTTTTGTTGGCAGGACCTCCAGGAACAGGAAAGGTTTGTGGACTGTTTTTACGAGTACAAGCTCATTAAACCGGGACTTTTTACTTGAATAATGATAATTATTCTGGCCTCTCATTTCTTCATTTCAACCTTCAGACTGCCCTCGCTTTAGCTATGGCACAGGAGTTGGGAAACAAGGTCCCTTTTTGTCCCATGGTTGGCAGTGAAGTGTACTCATCTGAAATTAAAAAAACAGAGGTACTTATGGAGAACTTCAGGAGAGCAATTGGTAAGTATGATATATACCATACTATTCCATGTCACCTTTATTTTTAAAAGTATTTCCTAGACACGCATGCGCAGGAATAAGTATTTATAAGTTCACCTCCTCTGGCAAACATAGAGCCAGAGTTTGTGTGTAAAGAGTTTTTCTTAAAACTTCACTTCCATTGAAACTGGATGTCCTGATTAAATCTGCTGCCTTTATCTTCAAGTTAACACTTGATGGTGAATTACACCATCATCATACAGAGATGATTTTTTTTGTATAAAGAAAAATAGGAAGGGTTTGGCTGACTGATGATGTTACCTCTCCACTGAGAAGGAAATGGAGACGGAGCTTGTCAACATCAAATTGGCTTCACCTCTAGAAGGGATTTTGCAGAAACATGAGGGCTGGGGGGGGTTCATCTCATTTGTCATCACCCCATCAGTTGCAATTCTGCAACATAGTCCCTGCCTCAAGCGCAGCTGTCTGACCCTCAACATGGAGGACCAGGCACCTGTGTGCTGCTTATGCTCAGATCCACAGCCTCTGTGAAAGAGGTGTGATCATGTTACACTGATGCTCTGGCATTTGCCCGGCGCGCACACGTTCTTTCCTGTAATAAAAGGTATTAGTCAGCAGTCTGAAAGATGTGGCGGCTTAGCTGAGATGGGAATATAAAGACCTGATTGAATTCTCATTATGAAGCGCATGTGTGTGTGTCTGATGTGTGTGTGTGTGTGTGTGTACGTTCAGGTCTGCGCATCAAAGAAACAAAGGAGGTGTATGAAGGGGAGGTGACAGAGCTGACCCCGTGTGAGACGGAGAATCCTATGGGTGGCTACGGAAAAACCATCAGCCACGTCATCATCGGTCTGAAGACGGCCAAAGGCACCAAGCAGCTCAAGGTCAGATTTATTTTATCTTTTTACTTTATTTGTTCTTCCTCAATTGTTGCCAGTAAATAATCTCTGGAAGCAAAGTGTCTAACAAACACCATTACAAACAGACAAGTGAAATTAGTAGATTTTGGAATTGTTTAAAGTATTTGCCTTCTCTTGAGTTTTATTTGTATAAATCAGATTATTGTTGTTAGGAGCAATTTTGCTCATTTTAAAGTATAGTTTGTGCAACACGAATGGCCTCATGTTGACCTTAAAAGTGCTTTTACGCTCTCTCTAGTTGGATCCCAGCATTTATGAGAGTCTTCAGAAAGAGCGCGTGGAAGTGGGAGACGTCATCTACATCGAAGCCAACAGTGGTGCTGTCAAGGTAAACTTTCATTCATTTTGTGAAACAGGAATCATTTTTGCTTCTTCAAAACTGAAATAGTGTGAATTTGAGTCCTGACTCCATGGGCTGCGGTTAAAAAATCGCACTCTATGAATAAATAATGTCTTCTTCTGTTCATGCCTGTTAAATAAAAAAAAAAAGAAAGAAAAGCAAAGCACTCGGTTTCAGTTAGTGCAGTCTTGGCTGATTATTGTTTTACCAGTTTGCAGTCGTGTCTTTGACTATTACGTTTCTTTTCATGCTCTTAAGCCGGGAGCCATTTTCAGTCCCCAGGGGTCCCACAACTTTTACATGTTTCCCTTGTTCAACAAAACCTGAATCAAATGGCTGAATCACCTCCTCAGTATGTAGTCTAGTTCTCCAGAGTCCTGCTAATTTCCTCAGGTGTGTTGAAGCTGCAACTCATCTAAAAGTTGCAGATCACCAACCCTTGAAATAATTTCTGAAATAAAGAAAGAAAAAGAGCACTGAAAACTCCAGATTTAAGAACTTAATATATAATATAATTAGGGAGCACTTAAATACAGAAACTATTTAAGTGTTATAATAGTGGATTTAGTCTGACATGTCTCACTGTAAGAAAAAAAAGGGATTTGGAATGAAAAATCAGAGCTTTTATTTTTAAGCTCTAACAGGTTTCATGTATTTCTTTAATGCAGATTCAGTTTTTACTGTTTGCAAATAGATGTTCTCTCTGTGGTTATTAAAAATGGTAGAATCCAGTATCGGGATTCTGTCTCACATTGTGTGCCGTTACTCCAGATGCTTTCATCATTTCCAGCCATATGAAGCTCATTTGTCAACAAGAAAATAAAAAAACAAAAAACTTTTTGAATTAAACACGGATTGTGTTTATGTCGCGAAAAGAATAAATTCTTCCTGAGATCAAAGTCGGGTCTTTTTTTCTTTTCTTTTTCTCCTGCCTCCTGTCCTCTTCGGTCCTTCATGGTGGCATTCTGCTTTCATCTCTCCGCCCTGCACGCAGCTCTCATTCCTGCAGCCCTTCATTCTCCGTCTATCTTTCCATCTCTCAGCGCAGCGGAGATTGTGGCCTGTGCTGACAGGCTGTGATGGCGGTTCTTTTAATCGATGCAGGTGGGCGGGGGGCCGACAGTGGGGTGGGGGGCCGGTGCCGGCTGTAGTCGAGCGGCAAAGGAAGAGGACTGGGTGGCACATTTGTTACTGCTGACAGCAGAATGATGCTCTGTTTGATCCCTCAGCCAAAGACCTTCTCTCTGCAATGGGCCGCCAGCCGCATCACACACCTGCCCTCGTTCTCCCTGCTCTGCTCCTGCATTTTGGACAAGACTTTCTTGCTTAATAGAGTTGTGTGTCGTGATGTCTCTGCAGAGGCAAGGCCGCTGCGACACGTTTGCAACGGAGTTCGACCTTGAGGCCGAGGAGTACGTCCCACTTCCCAAAGGCGACGTCCACAAGAAGAAGGAGATCGTCCAAGACGTCACACTGCACGACCTAGATGTTGCGAACGCCCGGCCACAGGTGCATAAGCCTTCAAATGTGATGTATATATAATCGTTTCGAGGACAATTACATAACTAAGCTCAAATTGACTCTTCCCAGGGAGGTCAGGACATTCTCTCTATGATGGGACAGCTGATGAAGCCCAAAAAGACAGAAATCACAGGTACAACACGAAACCCTACAACTCCCGGGATCTAATCGTCCCAAGCTGACCGCTGTTCTTTTCCCGCCTCAGATAAGCTTCGAGCCGAGATCAACAAGGTGGTGAACCGCTACATAGACCAAGGCGTGGCCGAGCTCGTCCCCGGCGTCCTGTTTGTGGACGAGGTGCACATGCTGGACATCGAGTGCTTCACTTACCTCCATCGAGCTCTGGAGAGCAGCATCGCCCCGATCGTTGTGTTCGCCTCCAACAGAGGGAAATGTCTGATCAGGTGAGCACCGAGTTTGATTTTTAACCGGAAAGAAAGAAAAAGAAGGTTTCCGCTGAAACAATCGAAACACCGTGACGTTGTTCTTCAGGGGGACAGAGGACATCAGCTCTCCACACGGCATCCCTCTGGATCTGCTGGACAGGGTGATGATAATCCGCACCATGCTGTACACGCCGCAGGAGATGAAGCAGGTGAGTCTGCTGGGAGCAGCGTCAATGCTACCTGCTTAGCATTGACGCTGCTCCGTGTGGCTAACAAGACGGCGGTTTGCAGATCATCAAGATCCGCGCTCAGACCGAAGGGATCAGCATCAGCGAGGAGGCCCTCACACACCTGGCAGAGATCGGCACCAAAACAACCCTCAGGTAATGTTTTTACGTTTCCCTCTGAAGGTTTGATTCACTTGATGATTTTTTTTGTCTGTTTTATTTAAAGACCTAATTATCGGGTTCCTACACAAACTGGGAAACTTTGCAGTTTTAGGATTTTCTATTAAAAAGAAATCACGATGTGTAATGCAGCATGAGAGACACTGATTCCAGACTTCACTCTCCATTCGTCCGTTCATCCATGTAGGCCTGTCTCAATAGCCGGGCAATACATATGTTCAAATAATCTTTGCGATAAAAAATATTGTTTTTTGAAGCCGATTTCAAGATATATATTCACAATGGCTTAATAATGCAAGTTCACCTTTTCGAAGACCAAGAAACTTACATTCTAGTGAACAACACTTGACAGGGCAACTAAAAACAATAAATAAAATGGAAATAAAATCATACAGAATAGAAACCATTGACGAAAAGGAATATGTCTCTTCATTTAAAAAAATATTTATCACAATGAAAATGATTGACCTCGTTTTAACTTCTCGTGTGATTAATTGCTTATTGCAATAAGCAATCCATCCTGGTGAACTTTTTTTTGTGAATACTTAACTTTAGTTATGAATTAGAACTGTGGAAATTTGAGTCTGGACGTTTTGACATAAAAAAAAAAGTGCATGAATCCTGGGATTTGTGCAGAATAATGATTTAAATCAAAAGGTTCGGTGGAGGTAAAGTGAGTTGCTCACAGTGGCTCTGAATCATGTTGGCTTCCCCACTACAAATACATTTGTTTTATTTGGTTCCATAGATGAAAATTATCATTATTTGATAGCTAAAGTATTAGTTCAAATCTGTTAAATGACAAAAAAGTAAAATTTTAACGATAACCATAGATGTCTGTGTCGCCGCTCATATTTCCTCTCAGGTACGCCGTGCAGCTGCTGACCCCAGGCAGCCTGCTGGGCCGCGTCCAGGGAAAAGAGACGGTGGAGAGGGAGCAGGTGGAGGAGATTAACGAATTGTTCTACGACGCCAAGTCGTCAGCCAAAATCCTCCAAGACCAGCAGCACAAGTTCATGAAATGAAAACCCGCAGGAAGACGCTCCACTTCCTCCTCCCTCAATCTGTCCTTCGTCTTTTGCGTTCCCAGCTGTGCATCATCGCATTTCTGCCTCCCAGCCTTTTACTGTAGTAGTTCTGTTCTGATGGATTTGTAGTTTTAATATTTCTGTTGGAATTTTTGAAATAAAAGAGGAAACTCACAATTACTGACTATTTCCATTTCTATCTGGTGTAATAGATGTTTACTACATGAACAGTCTTGTGTGTTTCATACAGCACTGCATAAGTTGCGTTTGTATTTATTACATCAGTGTAAAATCGTTAAAAAATAAAACGGAAGCATAATTTCAATTTTTTAAAACGGTTTGATTTAGCAGTTGACATGGAAAATTTGTCCATCAAAAATTATGAAGTGTCTGACTCGGTAAAATGTGTTTACATATATGCACTAAAAGTTAATACATCAAACTCAGTGTGGCACAGCGCTTCCTTTTATTGGCATCCCTGGTCAAGATGTGCAAAAATATTACAATCTATCTCAGCGTAATAAGACTAAAAACAGAACTGACTGTAATAACCTAACAAATAGAAAAAGTGAAATAAAGTTGCATCAAAATTATATCAAACAATTTATTGCTTTAAGCCAACTAAGAGGTTTATTAAGTGTCTCTGCTGGTTGTAGTTGCATGATATGAAGCAACAACAAGAAAAGGTGATGTTTTTGACAACAACAGTAAGAAACATGTTAAATTACATCAGTAACATGAAAGCGGCCGTCGTTCATCCATGCGGAGAAAGTTTTCCTTTTACTTCCTGGCCTGCCGAGCGGAGCGAGTGTTGAAAGCCGTCTCTCCTCCAGATCTCGCGCCGCTGAACACGGAGGGAGCCGCTTTACCCACTTTCTCTGCAAGCAACCAGGATAAACCAGAAGATTCACTGAATAGACAAAGAGCTATTGTGAAACTGTGGACGTCTACTTTATTTACGCTCGTGTTTTAAGTCCACAGGGTGGGACAGGAAAGTCCCATCATTAAAGCATCATGTTTCCTCTCTCTGTATATGGCCTGGAAACTTCTGCATCAGATTTAAACTGTGACCCCCAGTTTGACCAAATAGAGAACAGATACACGCAGTCTGCTGTCAGAAGCAAACATTTGTGTCAAGGAACACTGCCGTAAATGTCTCTAGGTACATATTGACGCCCTCACCGCACTCCTCCATCACTTCAAAGGTCTTGCTCTTCACCGGCCCGCCACCACCAAGTTTGGTCTTTGCTTCGGTCAGGTCCTCTTCTCTCACTACGGGACGCTGCGTCTGTTCGTCTTCCTGTGCAGGCTGAAAGGAAAAAAAACACTTGCTGTAACTTATCTCCATATCTACAGCAGCTGACAACAACTGGGGAAACTGAAAAGCGGGTCTTACTTGAGACATGGTGGCCGTGCAGCAGTAGATGCCCAGCTGTAAATGTTCTTCTCTTCCTGTCAGCCGGCCCCAGGCCGCCCACCACGCATGCTTACATACACAGACAATCTGGCAATGATTTTCCCAGTGAACATTGAATCTGCTTTCAGTGCAGAAGTGAGCAGGCTCCTCCTGTTGGCTGTGTCATTACAGAATGATGAGATCACAGCTGGAACTTGTGCTTCACCTAACAGACCCCAGAGATGCAGGGAGATGAGTTTTAGGCTCTTCTTTTGTACTTAAATGCAGCAAAAATGCTTTGTAGTGATGTTATACGGCATCACTACGAATGATAACCATATGTCTTAATGCATCTTAATACCTCAGCAGACTCTTTACTAGTGTTTACTTGTACAGATATCAGAGGAAATCAGGCTGACAGCAGGATAAACCCACACTTTCCTTGTTGTAAAATTGCTTTTCCCACCCACTCCAGCTCATTTTCCACGCTGACCTCACTGTTTAGATTCTGACTAATCTAAACACAACACAGGGGAAAGACCAACAAATCACTGGAAAGTTTTTCCCAGCAACATTGCAAGCTTGTTGAATTGATCCTGTGACATTGATTTCCTGTAATCCTTTTAAACTGAATCCCATACTGTAAAAAAAAAAAAAAAACTCTAGAAAATGATCACAGTTAGCTTATTACACCCACTTGTTACATGATGAAATGATTTCAGTGATGCTCAAGTTTCATAAGTAAATTTTGGATCTAACAAATGTAAAGTTGGAAAGCACAGACCAGATTTACTAAGTGGAGATTTTTTTTCTTTTATGTGTGTGTGATTAGGCAATAATCTATTATGTGTAGTCAATATCCAGAAACGGATTCAGAAAAAATAAAGTCATTTAATTAACTGGTTAATAAAGAAGGTTAGTAAAATAAATCTGAGTGAATACTGTGCCATTTAAGTTCTGTTCCTTGGAATGCTGATGTTTTCTCTGTATTTTCCAAAGTCTCTCCCCACCTTCTTTGCATTTTTTACTTTCTGTTTCTGGAAAAAAACAATTCAATAATGATCATTATCTGCATTTCCTGGCATTAATTATGTAAGATACTCCTGATCCAGTGATTGATACCATTGACTTAGTTTTTGTGGCTCAGTGCTTGTTTTCAGTCGCCTCTTCATCGTTGCCAAAATCTGTGCACTCTCTGATTTCCACTCTTTCACTAAAGTATCCCTGGTCCATCACTTCTGTGTTTTTCTCTTCAATGGAATAATTCATTAACAAAGATATTATTCTGAATGGCTTAGTGTAGTAGGTGCTTCATTCCCATAACCTCTGGTTTTTTTCTGGTCTCTGTCCGACAAAGTCACTGCTAAAGCAAATGCTGCCAATAATTTTACTTTCTCTTCCTTTCCATTGAAAACTTTATCTGTGGCCCCTCCTCTTCTAGCGCCGTTTCCGTCATGGAGACCAGAAGAAATTGAGCCATTTTAGCACATTTTCAGTTCTTTTCACACTAGCTGACCCAGTGGTTCTGAATGTTAATGAACTGAATTTGACTCTAAGGTTTATAACTAAGATTAAAATGTTACTGGAGGTGGTGCTGTTGTGGTGCAGGGGCAAAGCACAACCCATATATTGAGGCCTTTGTCCTCATGTTGGTGGTTGCAGATTCAATTCCCAGCCCGGCGACATTTGCTGCAATTCTTCCGTCTTTCTCTATGTTACTGGCTCAAAAAAAAAACTGAATTCAAATTGTTAGATTTTTGTTTTGCTCATTTAACTTAACATTTCATACACTTTTAGCCGTGTAGTGCAAAAAACAAGGTTGGTAACAAAAAAAACTGCATTTTTCAAGTACATTCATGTTTTCCATTCACACTTAAGATCCTGAAAGAGAAATAACATTTGGCAAACATTCAACACAGGAATGTTAGAGTGAAAATATACAAGGTCCAATTTAAAAATATATTCTCCCTCTGTTTGACAGGCAGTAACTGTTATTTAGTTGATAATCTGCTTGTTGATGTAAAACATTTTAATTCCCCAGCAGCAGTTGTCGTCTTTGGTGTCGTTGGTTAGGTGTGTTTCTTTCTGTAGGTAGGCAACAGCTGAGTCCTCACAAACTGCACCAGTTGAGTCTCAGTGAGAAGAACAGTCAGCAGGACGAAGAGCAGACAGACTCCTCCGACGCCGATATGGACCATCCTGAACAGCCAGCCGCCATCGCAGCAGAAAACGGCCTGACGACCGAGAATTAACAAGCTGAATTTACAGAAATTAAAGCATTTCATTGTCTTGATAAAATATTCATTCACCTTGAGTTTTATCAACCACATTTCAACCACAAACTTCGACAGAGAGCTTGGTATTAAAAAATATATATATTTTCGTCTTTGCATGGAATACCTATTTCAAATCCTTTTCAGTTATCACGTGAAATATGTTGATGTGTTTCCATCGGATAAAATCCCAGTGAAACACATTAAAGTTTGTGGTTGTGATGTGAGAAAAGATATTGCTCTAAATGTACAGAAATGTCTCTGAATATAAACGCATTACAAGATAAAAACCTTTTCTTTAGTACCTCAGAACCTGCAGTTGCGCCTGCGCTGATGAAGAGCACCACCAGCAGGAGCGGGGAAGGCTTAAGGCCTCGCAGTGGTTTCCACTGACTGGACTGGAAGTAGCGGTGAATGTAGAGCAGGCTGTGGGAAATACGCAGGGCCATGTTCAGGCAGTTTGCCAGGATGAAGCCGATGCCACCGGCCCACCATGTCAGCATGTAGGACAGGAGGAGGAAGGACACGGACAGAGCCAGCATGACCAGGTTATACCTGAGGACCGAACACAAGCCGCGTTAGATTAAGAGATCTGAGGTCACGTGGGGACTATCGGCGTCTGTTTTGTCTCTGTTCTTACTTGTCGACTTCCTGTTGGCTCATGGCAGCAAAAACAAAGCACTCCGTCACTCCGTTCGCGGCCAGCAGCAGAACGTAGGCGCTGTAGCACCGCAGCAAACTGGGTCCTTTAAGGAAATCGGTGGCTCGTTAGTAAGGTCAGAAAATACTCATTTATTCAGTTTTTAAGCTTTGTTTGTGTTACACGTACCTGATCCACTGCTTAACATAGCGCCGCCGTACAGATCCAGAGCCAGGTAAGAGTACGCGTATCCAAACACTGCGATAATTAGTCCAATTACCAGCACCAGCTTCAGCAAACACTCCAGGACTTCTGCTGCAATCGCCACATCTTCCTGCGTGGAAAACCACGACGTTCAGAGACAAGAGCAAAGATTACCACCTCGCAGTCGCTTTTGTTCCTTCACACCTTCTTCTGACTTTCCACGTCGCGTCCCCTCTCCAGCACTTTGGCAAAGAAGATGTAGAAGCTCTCCTCGATGGGCAGGAAGATGAAGCGTGCCACCATGGAGCCCAGGTTGTTGACGATGTCGTAGACGCCCTGGTCTCCGAAGCTGAGGACGTTCAGGAAGGTCATGACGTAGCGCTCGCCCTCTGTCAGGATCTGCTTCAGGAACGACTGCTTAAAGAAGCTCCAAGTGAGCCGGGCCACGGTCCAGTCTACCAGCGGCTGCAAATACAGCAGACGGTCAGGATGGTACGGCCGGATTTCATTTAAACACTATGTAGTCGTGAAGCTGTTCCGGTGTCAACAACCTCTCCATCGGCTCTGCTTGGCAGCAGATCTCTGATATGCTGCAGAGGGAAGGTCTTCTTTGCTGCTTCTTTGGGGCCCAAGAACCGAATGAAGTAGACGACGTAGCACAACACCAGAAATCCAGTGTACGCCAACTAAAACAAAAAAAGAAAAACACAATCCGTTGCAATCACTTCCATGTGTTTAAGTGAAACTTTAAGCTATAGATATATTATTTTATGAATAAAAGTCGGAGAACATTTGTGTTCCCAACATGGACAGCGAGCCGTCAAGCCTACATTGAAGCTTGTGATTTGTAGGTATTGTATTTGCGGAGAAGTTCAGCTTTGTGTCTCACCTGGCCAGCAGAGAAGATGTAAAGACCCCAATTGGGGGCAAACACCACCAGCACCACGGTGACGCTGCACTTGGCGATCATAGCCAGGCTCTCAGCGATCACTTTGACTTGGACGAACATGTGCGCTTGAGCCAAGACCCAGAGGGGTTCGCCCAGGAGCTCCTGCACTCCCGACAGGGCAAACAGCACCACAGCAGGGCCGTAGTGAGGCACCGTCTGGGGGTCTGGCACCTCCAGGAGCCACAGCCACACACATCCGAGAAGGGTGGCCCATAGCACACCAAGAGGCACTCTGAGAAATGACAAACACTGATCTGCTTGCGAATGGATGGATGGATTGTGTTGTACATATGAGGAATTGAAAGTAGATTTCTTCTATTTAGCACAAAATTATGTGGAAACTTCACGCTGGAGTTCAAGCAATGTGGATTCTGTTCCTTTTCTCTCATCCTCCTCATGTTGCACCTTAATTTTCAAATTAAATAACTAATGTACTGTCAAATAAAAACAAACACTTTAGACATGGGCATGTAACTTCTACAGGTCATAGAGCCATGTTTACCCTTAGTGCAGCTAAGAAAGAAAAAATTTAGAGCCACACATGTTAAATGACAACGTCCTGTTTTTGATCAATATCTTCGATAGAAGGTTTGTAGTTATTTTTAAAGAGAGAACATTTTATTTTTCTTCTTAGGTTTTAAAATAAAATAAAATCCAAAACAGGACGTTACATAAAGAAAATGGATACATTGTTTTCTATAGGATATGATTTGTGGACAATCATAGATTTAAATAAACATAGTTTCAAAATTGATACCAAAAATATAGTTCAGAAAATGCTAAACTGCATGTTATTTGGAATTTGATGCTTAGAAACATTAGCTGTTTTTTTTTGTTTGTTTTATTCCCAGATCTTATCCAGAGTTATAAAGAGCCATTGTGTGAGATCCAAAGAACCATTTATGGCTCTGGAGCCACAGGTTGTGAACCCCTGTTTTATCCCTCAGCTCAAGCAAAAGACTCTCAATATTATCTCTGGTTTACACAAGGAAGACAACTCATGTTGATGAGCTGGAGCCACAGTTTAGACCAGTGGTCCCCAAAGTCGGTCCTCGAGGGCATCCTCCATGTTTTAGGTCTGTCCCTGGTTTAGCTCACCTGGATCAAATGATGGCTCATTAGAAGGCCTAAGAAGAACATTGACATGCTGAGAAGGTAGTAACTACCACCAGGGAGAGAATAAAACATGCAGGATTCCGGCCCTCAAGGACCGACTTTGGGGACCCCTGGTTTAGACTGTGAACCCAGTCACAGTCCAAGCATTGTGAGTCAATCTCAAACTTTTCAGTAATCTACACAATAGTCTCATTAATGCAGTTATTGCTGCTGGTTGCAAACCTCCTACCGCCACACGTTTTCCCTCTACTCAACTTTCTACTGCTATGGCTGGATACAGCACAAGGTGAATACTGTCTGGTGTAAAAATGAACAAATCAGCAAAATCAGGTGTAAATTGATTTATATAATGCGTCAGTTTCCCCTTTTGAGTTAAATTGTAGAAATAATTTTACTTTTCAACGACACTCGAACCTACTGAGATGAATTACGACTCACGTCAGCCATAGCAGGTTGATGACTTGTCTCCAGCTGCGGTTTGTCCCCGATTCTGCACTCAGACAGGCTCTCCTGAAAGCCTCTCTGGATAAAAACACTAGCGTAGTATACAGCAGCGTGAGCCTGAACGTTGGAGACACGAAGGAGACGCGCAGGGTCACAACGGCAGGTGAGCACAGAAACTCACCTCCTCCAGCTGTTCTCCTCACCTGACGTTCACCACGCCGATCACCTCTTTGGAGACGAACCGCAGCGTGAAGGCGTTAAGGAGGAAGGTGAAGACACGGAACATCACCTAGGAAACAGGGAGGGTTGAAACAAAGCATACATGTTTTGTGCCATACAACGGAATAGTGGGAAGTGTTTATTCACCTGTAGTAAAACGTTATACGACGCCAAAGTGGACGCATTTTTCAAGATGTCCTGCGTGCTCATTTCGGACCCTCTATAAAGTTCGGTTCGGACGTCAAAGAGGAACCGGCTGGTTTTTAAATCGGGAAAACATCGTAGAGTCGCTACTCAGAACAGATCCTGCAAGTCGAGCAGTGGAACACGAGCACTTCCGTACACATTGTACGTAGTTACGTGGCGCGGTGACGTCAAAGGATGTTCGGTTTCCATTGGTGGCGCTAGAGGACGTTGCTCTCCCTTATATGATTTAAAACAGTGGCTCTCTGTTAGAGAAAATGTGGCATTTGTGCGGAGGTGGGGAGAGTTGCCAAACGTTGCTCTCTAATAAGAGTGGGCCACTTTAACATATTTGTTTTACTCAAGTAATAAGTAGTCAACCAAGAAATTATGCAAGTAAGAGTAAAAAAGCATTCCGAAAAAGGCTCCTTAGTACCGAAAAACTTAGAACATAACTGGTTTGATATTTTGAAAGAAAGTTAGGTGCTAATTCTAGTTTTTCTTTAAGACTAAAGGCAGAAAAAAACGATAAACATAAATGACACAACTACAAATAACCAAATTCAGGTAGAATAAACTTTTTTACATCAGTCTCTACTTTATAAAACCAAATTGTACAGAAATGTATGTTAGAACTGGGTAAAGTACTTCCTGTGACCATATATGTTTACTGTACATTTGCTTGAGGCTCAATAGATAAAATAGCACAAGCCACAATATTTCTTCTTCTTTCGTTTCTCCTCACTTTAATTTACTCTGCAGGTTCATGTCGTTTTCTCATGCATTTTTTGGTTGAAAATTTTTTTGTTATTTGCATATTAATATGCAACAAAGACAAAAGTAAAGCTCTGACAACATTTGAAACAAATACTGACAAATTTAGAAATTATTTTATTTGATTGAAAGGAAACTACAACGTATTCAGACATCCATGGACAAAGCTGACCTTTTTAATAGGTTAATAATCATGCTAACCTAGCAAAGTTGCCATTCAAAAGTCAAGTTAAATTGACAGTCCTAATCAGGCTGAAGGGAAAATGTCTGCTCCAGTCTTCCAGCATTGTCCTATATTTAGATCTTTTTAATCAATCCCACAGCATGATACTGTCATCACCCTGCTTAACCATTGGGAGGATATTCAAGTTGATTACAGTATATAGTGTATATAAAAACATGCATGTTGGTCTCCTCTGACCAGATCACCTTCTTCCACATTTGTTGTTTTTCCCACCTGGTTTATGGCAACAAAATTGGATTTTCTATAGTTTTGTTTGAACCGTTGTTTTCTTCTTGGTACTCTGCAGCTCCTCCATGGTTACCAGAGTCTCCCTAAACACTGATTGTTGCGCCATTTTTCCAGCTTGTCAATTTAGGCGAATGGTCATTTTTTTGGGTTGGTTTGTATTTGTACCGTTCTCTTTCCATTTCCAGATGACAGACTGTGCAGAGCTCTGTGATATTGGGTTATTACTAAATCACATTTTAAACTTCTCCACTACTTTCTCCCTCTTCCTGCTTCTTGGTCTGATGTTGCTTTTTCACTAATGTTCTCCAAGAAATCTCTGAGTCCTTCACAAAACAGTTAGATTTAGACTGAGAATAAATTACACACACGTGGACTGTATTTACCAACTATTGAATAAATTAGATTTTATTTTGGGATATTAAATCAGAGTCGAACACAATTACATGGCACGACTTTCAGGGTTGTATTTGTAGAAATGAAATGATCATTAATTCCTGCTGTGGTTTACTTTGTGTTGGTCTATCACATAAAAACCTAATAAAATACACTGAGGTTTGAGATTATATGATAAAATGTGGAAAAGCTGAAGGAGCATTTAAGAAGCCATTTAATTGGCTCATCTTGAAATGAATGTAAAAAATATTTGTTCCCAAAAACTAGGTGCAATCACAGATTAAAAAACAAAATAAGTGTTCAGACTATAAAGTAGAAGCATGTATAACAAACATAATCCAACCCATTTAATCTTTTTAATAACAATGCTTTGTACCATAGATTAGATGTACATAAACCGAAGAGCTTCATTATTACAAACAAAAAAAGAAGCAGTCTTGGGAGCTGATGTTTTGCTTTTTAAATCAGATGTAAATATGGAGATAGTAAAAAAAAACTTACATCATTACCAAACCAATATACATGATACAGCAATATACATCTAAAATATCTATATACAGCAATTCAGTGATGTCCTGCTCCCTAACTACATTCAGACAACAATTACTAAACTCTCTTTAGTCATAACTTTACCACCGTCTACAGGCAGGAGCGTTCTGTACAGCAACAGGCGGCTGACTGCGTTTAAATTTGATCTTTTCATCTTCAGTAATCAACACAACCAGGCCTGATTCTTAAGTCAAAAGCAAGAGTCCAGAGGTTTCTGACAAATAACGTTCCTTATTGATCTACAGTTTGAAAACAGACGTGTTGTTCTGAGCCATATGCATGCACTCACCTGATTTACACAATTACTCTACAACAGTACAGTTCACACGTGAAGCCGTTTCCTCCCTTCATTATTTACCGTCTCCAGTTACAGTCAGCTGCATGTGACCAACGAAACACAAAGGCTGCAGATGGCAGCACTGACGTTACACGGAGTCAAAGTATTTTCAGCCTCCCACCATGTTCCTATTACTCATACAGGCTTTCGCAGCCGTAACCAATAATAGGCATGCACACAAATACAATAACATCAATATATACAGTACAAGCATTATTTTCTATACGTACCAACAGAGAATAGTTTGCACCCGAAATGAAAGTTACATAAATACTGATTTGTTTGAGGAACACCTCATTTGTCTGAAAGCCGGGGAAATGTCCCATGAGCAACAGGAGGAACTCCTCAGTCAGGTTGGTGCTAAAAACCAATCACTTCTCTAGAAGGTTCTCCATTGTGGGGTTTATGAACGAAAAGCCAGCAAATGCAGTCTGGTCCATGGAGTCTATGAAGTTCTTGTCGCTGTAAGAAAGCCGCGCTTTCTCATTGAGGAACTCCCGATCGAAGTTACTGCAATCGTTTGGAGCTTTCTGGAAACGAGAAGAAAACAAATCTCAGAGAAACTAAAAGAGAGTGGCCAACATCAGATAACAGCGCAGGGTCTGAGGTGTGTAATGTCTTTCCTCTGAAAAAAAAAAAAAGCATGAAACACACCACTTTGGGTTTGAAGGGAGGTTCAACTTCTCTCCTCGCCAGAGCCTGCCAGTTAATGCTCTTGAAGAAGGAGTGCGACTGGAGCGATCCCACGATTCCTAGCCTGCGTGACGGGTCTCTTTCAAACAACTGCATGGAGGGGGAAAAAAGTTAGAAAGATTAAATTAGGACATGACATGTCTGCAATCCAGTTTTAGTAAAATTAGCATAATCATCGTCGCTGCAAAGACATAAAATCTTAGCAAGTATTTTGGTCTAGCGTCTAGTGCAAATATCCTAGAACACCTGAAATAAGAAAAAATACCTCACAAGTAACTCTTCAGAAAGATGTGGCTGCTTGTTGTAAGCCAATAATTCCTTAATATTGATGAAAAAGAACCAGTTCGACTAGCACAGTACATCACTTATAAAATGGGAAAATTGTCTTTTTATAAGTGAATTAATCTGAGGTAATAATAAGAGACACTAATGTTTTGGGGCTTCAAAGGGTTGAGATATTTCATTCAACATGTAAACAATCTAAACAATATTAAACTTTTTACTATTTTTTCTTCTCACGAGGACCTAGTTGTGTCTTTAATAAAGCTGCTGCTGATGATATATTTAAATTTTTTCCTTTATTGTAAAAGACATTTTAAAAGACAAGAGCATTACAAAAGATATGTTCTATGAGTCAAAACATATGCAACAGTGAAGCACTAGATGCAATTTGACCTGGTTAACTAATCTTTCAAAGCTTACTCACACAGTAACCTGCATCTCTTGTTGACTTAAAATGAGTCATGTGACACAAACCCGTTCCAGCAGGTCTTTGGCATCCTTGTTGATCCAGCGAGGATAGTGGGGCGTGTCCACGCGGATGGACTCAAACAGCTCATCCTCGTCATCGCCATGAAAAGGCGACTGACCGATCAGCATCTCGTACAGCAACACCCCAAATGACCACCAGTCGACTGAGAACGAGTACTTCTGTCCCAGCAGGATCTGGGTCGAAACAGAAAGCGTTCAAGACTGAAGCATTTTGAACAAACCGAGTCTGTTTCAAACGGAAATCTTTCAGAACAAGGGAGGGCCTGTAAGCGCGACCCGGTTTACCTCTGGAGCGATGTAGTCGGGGGTACCGCAGAAAGTCGTGGCCCGATTCTCCCCGAACACGTTCTCCTTGCACATGCCAAAGTCAGCAATCTTTATGTGGCCCTCGTGATCCAGCATCACGTTGTCTAATTTAAGATCTCTGAAAAATTTTACACAAAGAAGATTGGGATTAAACGAGATAAATTGCTGTCGGTTTCCAGTTACTATGTACAATTATTTTGAATGAAGGTAAGGTTCATCACATAATGAACCTTGAAGAATGATTTGATATTAATGCTAATGCAATAAAGTGTCAACTGTTTGAATCCCAGCGGATTCATGACTAATTGAGTCTGCTCCTGCTTTCAAATAACGTTTGTACAGTCTAATGTTACATTTAATGCTAAATATTAGTTTTTTTCCCCATCAAATTGTTATTTCAATTCACAGGACCTTATGGTGTTTTTATTTGACAAGTTTTTACATTTGATAAACAGTAAAAACAAGCATTTATTATGATTTTCATGTGTGATTACTCAGATTAATTTGAGTAATTCAGTTAATTTTCTTCCTTAGATCTTTATTTTATTTTGAACATGTAAAATGTCAGAGAAAAATCACGACAAATAGGAAAATGCAACAATAAAAACACAATAATCAAACATAAAAAAAACTTTCATATCCAGTACAAAAGGGAGTAGGAAGAAGCCAAAGCTTATTAAATCCCAATTGTCTCATACAAATACGTTCCACGTTACACATCTAATTTTTACTACGTTAAAAAGTGAAATTCATACATCTTATAGGTTCCTTCCATGCAGACTAATATATTACAACTGTTTATGTTGATGATTGTGACTTATAATAAGCAATTCAAACCAGAGTTTGACTTCTCAGAAAATAAGATCAATAAAAAATGAATGAAATACAGAAATAACAGAAAAGTGTGTCCATGCCCTGCACTGTAAATGCACTCAATGCTTTTCTGGGCTGTTTTCAAGAATCACTGCCATCAGTGCAGCTTGGCATGGAGACAATGAAATGCAGCTTTTATTTTTCATCTGAAAGCAGTACTTTGCATAGTGAGCACCAGCCCAGTCCTTTTTATCTTGGTCCAAGCGAAGATGCTTCAGTTGTTGTCTCCTTTTCAGAAAAGGCTTAAAACAAGAAATTTGACACTTGAAGCCCTGGTCTCAGATTATACTGAATAGCTGCTCTTGAAGCTCTAACTCCAGATGCAGTTCAAACCTTCTGTGCTCCAATCATTTCAAGGTTTTGCCTGCTGCTTGTGCACCTCTTTCTAACATTTGTTTTCCTTCCACTCAATTTTCCTTTGATGTATACAGCACACAGTGAAAAAAACAGCTTCTTTAGCAGCAACCTTTTCTGGGTTACCCTCCTTGTGGAAAGTGTCAGTGATGGTCAACTGTGAGATGATGTGGGTCAAACCCTTTCTGAATTAAAGCTCCCTTTTTATTAATGTCACAAAATATCACAGAAGCTGCTGAATTTGAGGTTCTAACACTTTGCAGTTGTGTTTTTAAGGGGGGGTTTGTATGATTGGATTTCATACAGTTATGATGAACTGATGAAGTTTGGTATTATTGTATTATATTCAATGTTTTTCTATATTATTTGGGTGGAGCCCTTATATTGGCTTTTATCTCTTCCTGAACTTTCTTAATATTTTTGATCTGTAGCTCAAGTACAGCAAAATAAGCTGAAACAAAGCAATAATCATCAACATCAACATAAAAAAGCACTTAACATAATCACTGGTACTGAATTATACGTCTCTAATATATTAAAATGCATCTTTATGTACTCTGTAGTTTCTCCAGTCTGTTTATGATGGCACAGTTGCATGCCAGTTCGCTCCTTCTCCTCAACATGCTTTTTGTGCGTGCAGTTTTGCAGTCACAGTTTTTCTAACAGCCTTTGCTCGTGACTGCTTTACCACACAATGGTATTTAAACTTTCTCGGCAAAGAAGTGTGTGGGATTACCTAACCAAGCAGTTTTTCTGAACTTTCAGTTCATTTACACTCGCAAACAACCAGCAGCTTGGCTGAAAGTAATGGCGTTAATAGAAATAATGGAAAAATGATGTGTGTAAAGAGAAGAAAAATAATGTCTTTAAGCATGTGTTGTTAATTGAGACTTAAGTACTACACGTATATTTGTTCTGACCTGTAGATGATTCCTTTGGAGTGCAGGAACTGAAGACCACAAACGATCTCAGCAGAGTAGAACCTGAGGGAGACGGAGAGAAAATCAGTGACTCGTTTCAGATGGAAAATTGCCGCCCGGCGCCGCGGTTGCCTCGGCGCGGAGCCGACAGCTGAACACCGCACTTGTTTCAGCACCGTCCTGAATTATTCAGGAGGACATTTGTTTGGTGTAGAAGACAAGAGATTAACACTCTCATAATTTGAAACCCAAGAGCTTGTGTGAGCTGAAAGATTAGCCTATCGCTGACCTGCTTCTCCTACCGAGCGACAGGTGGAACAATTCATCAGCGAGAGCAATCGAACAGACCGGTCCACCTCCTGCTCGCCCGCCGCAAAGGATCCGCTGACGGGAGCCAAGCGAGATGTCTGCTTATGGCTGCTCAATGTCTCACTTAACAGTGGTGATGAAAATGATCTTGTAGCTCTAGTACAACAATAATCTCATTGTGTAAATAAAAAGACCTCAGCATGAACAGAAACCTAAAATAGGATCTGACAAGCAGTCCGGATTGCATGGTTAGCTTCTGCGTCGCGAATGTCATTAAAAAGTTGGAGCAGGCTCTCGTTTACAGTTTAACAGGTCAAAAGCAAGTAGAGAGAGAACCGGTTTTGTGATAGTAAAAGAGGTCATTTGAAACTCTAAAGGAAAAGTGTTGCATAAGCAGATGCTACAGATAACTGCACAGCTCTCCATTTGACTGTGACAGCATGTGCAGTCACACATACAAAATAATAATAAATAAACTAAGAGTCTTTGTGCCACATTCATGCTAAAAATCTGCAAACTCCACCTCACGTGTCATGCAAATACTCGGTAGTACGGGAAGCTGTGTAGAAACAGGAAAACGTACACAGAAGTTGCGTGTAGAAATGGTTCTCGTTTAAGTTGGGCGTCTCGGACAACTTGCAGACCACCAAAAACAGGATGTATATATTGTGTCACAGCGACAAGAAAGAGCCTTTTTAGGACTAAAGTAACGAGATTCAAATTCAACTCGAACAAGATCACAGCTCCACAGTGGAAAAAACGTTGCAAAGCACATAGAAAAACTTTAAAAAGGCATCAGTTTTTCTAATTTACTGGCACATTTGTATTTTTGGCAACACAGACCCAAACACAGATATTTTGTGTGATTTCATTCTATGCAACCCACCCACAAACTTTAGGGGGTAAACCTGTGCAAACGAGAATCAGCCAACCAAATGCAGAAACATGATGAATTTAGGCATTTAGACACGAAGAAGACAACGTGATGGAGTTCAAACTGAGTATCAGGATGAAGAACAAAGACGATTCAAGTGACTTTCAATGTGGTACGATGGTTGTTGCCAGTGGGGCTGGACTGAGGATTTCAGAAACTGAGGATCTGTTGGGATTTTCATTCACAGCAATCTATCTGGTCTACAGAAAAGGTCTGAATAAATTTAGATGCAGTCGTCTATGAAAAAGCATGTCTTGTTTATCTCAAAGTGTGATAAGGAGATTGTTAAAGGTGATAACAATAGTAAGAGTGACTCAAAAACCATTCCGGCACCAAGTTATCCAGAAACACCAGCACTAAGCAAACAGAAGCTGTCACTCCTATCAGCTAAGACTGGAAAAGCTGAGGAAACAATCCACCCAGATTCACTAAAATCAAACATCAGACTGAAGCATCGTCTGAAACTCGACTTCAGCAGCAACTTTCAAAGCTAAATATTCAGCATTCAGTGATCAATGGATGTATTTGTACCATCCAGATGATTAAGCTATACCAAACATAATGTTTACAGGAACTGGGACAGAAATGAGAGAAACGCTGAAGATTGTGGTCATCACAAAATAGCATCCAAACACATCTGAGACATACTAATAAGAAAGAGGATCTCCAGCTTGTCAGCAAAGGTGACAAAACTATTCGATTTAAAATCTTTTTGGCGATAAACAAAAAAGATTTAAATTGGGATTAGCGACTCTTCCTCTACATGTTGATATAAACAAACTATTCACAGAAAAGCTTCCAAATTCCTTGAATAAACTAGGGTGCTAAACTAGAGAGGGACAGAGACATCAGCTGGTGCCAGGAACCAGACGTTTGGTCATCATGCCAACACCGTTACTCACAGACACTAGTTTTCAGACTAGTTGAGAAATGTCTGCAGAGGCAGTTGTGTGTGGAAAAAGAATGATTTGTTGATCTCAAAGTGTGATAAGCAGACTGTTAAAGGTGATACAATGGCAACAGTAGCTGTGCGAGTGAGCAGAGAGCGTGAAGGTCAAGCTTCTCTGTGGGTTTGAAAATGTTTACTGCCTTTTGGCAATTTCAAACTTAAGTATAGTGAGAAAGCCCAAACACATTTGTTTTATAAAGATACTGCGAACTTACTCATATTCCATCTTAGTTTGAATGCATCTTAGTATTTCAACCTTGCCAGACCGAACGCAGCAGCGACAGTCAAGCCAAAGTTGCAGTACCGTAATTCCGCCAAACATTGCGCTATCTGAAAAATTCCAACTGTTCCTGAAAGGGGAGACGTTGCGCTTTCCAGCCCATCTTGGGTTATCAAGGTAATTTCAACCCCCGCAGAAGCAGCGAATGAAATTAATCTTATAGTAGACGGTAAATTGCGAAAATAACTTGCTAGATATTAAAGGTTCCAGTTGTTATTGATAAATGGGCAAATACATAATTATTCACAGGACATTTAAAGAACTGCATACAATTAAAATAAGCAAAATCATCCAGGCGAACATTTGAAACCTAGGGCTAAATGCAGCTCATATCTTTTTTATATATCGTTGTTCTTAAAGAGAAGTTCAATTAGTTTTGGGGATCGAAAGCCAAAAGCTACCCATAGTTCGTTTATAATTATTAGAATAAAGATTTTTAATCTTTTTTGGAAAAACAGACAACATACAAACAAACTTGATTGACAAAATAAAGTAAAATACAACACGGTAATGAAGCCGACTCTGCCCATCTCTTGAGGGATCCAATATCCAACATGAGGCAGGAGGATTAAACAGCTGACAACACAGGATTAGAGTTTCATGTTTACAAAGTACAGTGTTGCTCATGTCCAACACACAACTACTGGTTAAACTACAGGAGATGTAACTGGGAGACCAGTCACTGTATGCGGTAACCTCAGCAGAGACCTGGGCTCCTCTTGGGGAATCCCAAAGCGTTTTCAGGCCAACCAAGAGGAGGCATCCTAACCCGAAGGCCGAGCAGCTCAACTGGCTCCTCTCGATGTGGAGGAGCAGCAGCTCTACTCCGAGTCCCTCCAGCTTCTTACTTCATCTGTAAGGAGGAAACTCATGCAACAATAATCTCAATCTTTTGGTCACCGAGTCAGCACTTTGCAAAACCACCTTGTGTGGAAATTACAGTTGAAAGTCTTACTTTATCTCTCCAGCAGCTTTGAACATTGAGAGGCTGACATATTTTCTATTTTCCGTCTTTGCAAAATTGCTAAAGCTCAGCCATATTTCAAATAGAGCAACTATGAACACTTGTTTTCAGTTTCTTCCAAAGAGTCCCAGTTGGATCCAGGTGTGGATTCTGACTGAACACATGAAAATGCTTTCAAACTACACAGTGCAGCTCTGGCTGTGTGATTAGAGCCATTGTCCTGCTGGAGGGTGAACAGAGACTGTTGCAGTCTCCAGGAGTTTTTCTTCCAATGTTGTCCTTCTTTTACCTCTGATCCGCTTCTCTGGCCTTTTTGAATAAAAAAACATACCTAAAAATGCACACCACACTATTACATTTTTTATTAGTAAAATATAAATCAATATATCATGTACCGTTTTCCTTCCACTTAACTTTATGAAGTACTTTGTGTGTGATACCTTTGCAAGCCACTGAAATCTTTGCTTGGGAGAAATTCTTTCAAACATGGGACTTTTTGAAACTTAGTTGGTTGAAGTGCAGCCAAATGTTGAGCTTTTTCACACTTTCTATCACCAGCTTGCCTTTTGTTTATCTGGAGGGATTCCCGTAGTGTGATGAGAGGTGGGTGGCAGTAACTGATACCTCCCCACGAACACAACACACAATGATACATGGTTTTTTCACTCTTTACTCTGCAGCTTTAGTCTGCTAATGAAAAGAAGCAGATGGATATGAACCAGCCTCTAGAGCACTATGTGCAAGAAAAGAACAACATGCCGCGAAGAAATGAGCCTGTTCTCCTCCATGCAGCGAGGGATCATTTATCCCACTCTCTGATAACAAATTTGAGAGCTTTTAAGGGTCAACGTTAAGAAACAACAGCAGAAGTCACTTACGTTGCTCTGTTAAGATCGAATCGTCCTTTTTCCTGGATGTGAAACATCAGATCACCTCCGTTCAGATACTCCATCACAAAGAACAGATGCTCCTGTGGAGAAGATCCAAATCAAAATTGAGCGCAGCAAAGAAAAGAAAAAATGGCTAAGTGGCTCACAGTTGAGGAGAAGGATTACCTTGGTCTGGAAGGTGCAGTAGAGGTGAGTGAGGAAGGGGTTTTCCCAGGCTAAAGCCAAGACTCTCTTCTCTACCATCGTGCACTCCACGTCATCATCCATCAGCACCACATCCTTCTTCAGAGCCTTTATGGCAAAATACTCTCCGCAGCTCTTCAGCTCTGCAAGGAGGACCTGCAGGGAGAAAATGGTAAACGTCAACATTTAGATAGGCACCTGATGATCAGTTTTATTTCCAACTGTCTAAAATCTACATTTTCCACTGCAGATAAAGCTGATGAGTGAGCGTACCTTGCCAAAGCTGCCTTTTCCCAACACCTTGTGGAAGACAAAGTTGTCGACATTGACGCGGGTCAGGTGGGTAAGACGAGACTGGGGTCTTTGGGCGGATCCCTCCCACAGTTTACCGTACGGGGACCCGTCTAATGCACACAGAGCAATAAAAAAAAATTCACAAACCTGCTTCAAAGCTGTTTCTTTCCATGTCTGGGGTCCATACAGAAATATGTCAAGTAGATGCAGATTAGAGAAATGCGATTACTGACCATTGATCTCAAGTCCAGCAAGTTTGTTTACTTCATCATATATTCCAATGTCCCCAATATCAGGCAGGTTGGGATCCGAACGACGAGTTGATTTCTGGTGGAAGGCCGGGTAAAATAAGGAAAGAAAAAAATGCTTTCAGAAAGGTTCATCATGCAGCTGATGAGAGAGTAATTTCTTCGCTTGATAATATTGCTGTTATGTTTCTCAAAAATAACGAGGATTTGTAAACTGTTCAGGTCTAGTGTCACATTTAAGGACTTTTTTGACAGCCTTGCAAAATCTTTACATTTTAAGATTAAACTCTCCGTATTGGAGAAATGTGAAAACTTAAGACATGCTGGTGCTGCTTGTAAAGATGTCTAAAACAACCATAGGTGGATCTTTTACTGGAGTAATATGTTGAGAAAACTTGAGCAAGTTTTATATTAGGGTAGAATAATTCCACATTTACATTTGCTTTTGATCAAATCACTGCTGCCACAATTAATGGGGCCTCAAACATTTCCAATGTGTGTAACTAAGGCATTTTATCCTCGCATGCTTTCCTTTTTGTAAGTTGGAAGTTGAACAATATTTATTTGCGATTCTTTGACAAAGCGAAACTGTTTAAAATGGGGGAAACAAAAAGACATACCATTCAAGAAAAATAGAAAATGGGTAAATAATTAGAAAATTTACAACTGTAAACATGGCTGGACAAAGACCAAAGTTCACAGTGCCATAACGCAGAGAGACGTTATGCAAATGAGATTAAGAATGCATTTATTTTAAGAAGTAAAACATCACAACACAAATGATCAAATATCTCCCTGTTCAAAATAATCTAAATCTAATTAGACGAGTCTTGTGCACCATCCTTTATTCTGATGGTGAGGACCTGACTGGACAATTCATGACCAACTCACCTGGCTGACTTGTGTTAATGCTTCAGCTAGAAGCTTCTGGTTGATCCCACAAAGGTTGGCCACTTTGTCCTGACACTTGTGATGAACATTCATGGCACAGTCTGCAAGCACAGTCAAACAAGCCGGTCAAGCACAATGACACAACCAGAAAGCTGCTTCCTGTTTCACCATCTCTGTGCTTTACCTTCACACTTCAGGCCCTGCTTGACCAGACCCCACAGCAAGCTCCCACAGTGATCGCAGAAAGTGGGGCTCATGTAGTTGTGGATCTTGAAACGATGGGGCATGTCGATCTTAAAACGCTCCTTCTGGAACTGTGGGAATAAGGAGGATTTCTCTAATGACTCGTAGTAAAATAATCCTGCACAAACTGGAGACATGCAATGTCATTTCTGGTTTGTGTGTTTAAATTTTATCAGATTTATATGTCAAAAGTGTCACCAGCGTCTGATGGAAAGTCCAACAGGCTTGTTCCTACTGCTGATTAAAGTAGTGTTGGATAATGTTCATTTATCTCACACTTGGACTTTAGTAATATTCGTTAAATATTAGTTTGAAGACAAACTAAGGCAATCATTATTACTGCAAAAAGTAAACTTAACAAAACAAGAATAATCCAAAGCAATTTATCTTGCAGAATAAGGCCCAAGGAAAAATTTGCAATCTTTTAACTTGTATATCTTACTTAAAACAAAATAATAGCATTTTTCCAGGTGCATGTGGTTGAGTAATGTAAAACTCACATTTAGAGTTGAGCAACATGTCAAATTGCTCCTGACTTGCAATATCAATAATGTGTGCCATATCACAACGGAGTCCTTGGATGCTGTATTTGATGCATAATTATAGTTATTTTTGTCTAGTTTAATGCACCATGATGCTTGAATTGCTAACAGACTGATCTGATCTAAATCCCTGGAGAATCTGTGGAAGGCGGAACAATGAAGGCGTTCACCTCACCGCTTTTGATGCAACCTGGCCTTCTTGTGTGCATGTACTGTACATGAACACACCTGTTAATAAGCAGTCGTTACTGTTTAAAATATATATTTTATACAGTCTGAGAAACTGAATGTTTTGTTCACATTATCTGAAAGCCAGTCTCATCATAATTGCCAGAAATGCATTACTTCCTGTCATGTTTCTGTGAGCTTCACTTTTAAACTGAATTACTAAAATAAAGCAATAAGTAAAGTTTGTATTCTAATTTAGCCAGACATCTGTCATCTCTTTAAAAACAATGCATCTGTACAAAGACATCAAAAAAGAACTGTATCAAAATGATATGATGAAGTTTGTTTGTCAAACTTTAAAATTAAATGGTGTCTTTCCAACATTAAGTCATTTTACACATCATGTGTCTGGAGATGTACAAAATGGTCTCACGCGTTTGAAATGCAGCTCTCAAATCTTTGAACATTAGTGTTTATTGAAAAATCTTAACTGCAGATTGATGGTAATAGCATTTATACTACATTAAGATCAATCTGAGGATTAAGATTAAAAGAAGATGTACAGAAAAAAAAGACAAAAAGTGAGAAAAGCCCATGCTGGACTGGAAAACAAACTGGAGGCACATGGAGGACACCAACATACAGGAAGTGCTGCAAAACCAGTGGGTCACGTACCACAGTGTCCCGACTGTTGGCCGCAGTACCGGTGCATCTGCCTATGATTTTGTCTATGCATTTCTTATGGATGGCTGCATTGCATTCTGTAAAAAAAAAAAAAAAGCAGCTTTAAGAGAATTTTACCCTTACGTGTCATTACATTTCAATTATAGCACAAGACACAGACATTTTGCTCTCTTCCTAAAATTAAATATTAATGTAAACTCACGTCTGCATTTATAGCCTTGCTTGTTGAGTCCCCTGTGGAAGGAAGTGAAAATGAAATGAATGAACTCGTTTTCATATTCCTTTTGTGTTCCCGTTCCTATATAATGGCCAGTGTGGATTGAAACATCCTGATTTATTGGTAATATTCACTCTATAATTACTGAGAAATGAATGGAGACCGGACGTTGAAGAATTAATGAGAAGCCAAGGAGACATTTGTTTGATTTTAAGATTAGGACTTGCATTCTAAGAAAAACAAGTGTTAAATAATTCAACAAGTGAGAAGAATAGAGCCACTTATCAAGATGTAAATCTGGAACACGCCCTCTTTAATGCTCTCTGGCAATCTAGCACATGATGCAGCACATCGGCGCATCCACACGTTTAATTCCGTTTTTACTCATACATTTTGTGTGTGGTTGCTGTTTATTTGCTGACCATAAGCAGTTTTCTAAAGACCGAAATGTAAACTGGACTGACCAGACAAATTCCCTGCACACAGAGCAGAAAGTTGGCTGTCTGAAGAACGTGGCGATGAACTCGTGGTTCTTTATGAAGTGGATCTTCGCTTGCTTAATGGCTCCTCGCCTACGGTTCAGTGTAGGAGCTTCTTCCTCCTTCGCAGCGTGCTTACTCTCTTTAAAACAGAGAAACAACGTTCAGTCATTGCACAACGTGTGTAAGTAACAAGTGAAACAAAGTTCAGGACAAATGGATAGCCTTACAAATATATAATGTATTATGCTTTAGCTCATGATAAAGCTTTGCTAAAGTATCTATGGCGCTTAAATCTCTTCAATTAAATTACAAACAATAAAGTTCTTCAATTCTTTATAATTGTGGACGGCCAGGATCTGTGAATGTCAGTTTTCAGGTTTTGCCACAAATTTTCAGCTGGAAATTTGTTTGGGCCATTTCGCCACATGAATATGCTTTGGCAGAAGTCATCCCACTGCTCAACCTCTGGCTCATTCTCAGGAGTACTATTGAACTCAACCCATGATCCAATCTACTCCGTGCATCTCCTTAAGCAACGTTTCCCCCAGAAAACTTGCTAAGCCTGGTGGTTGGGCGCTAGGGCAGCCACTCATCCAGCGACCCGTCGTGTTTTTGAGTTAAAAATGTTTAAAGTTGACAGAAAATTTGAAAAATATCACTTGATAATTATGTGTTATTAAAAAATTGGAAGATTAACACCTAAACACCAACTATAAAATCTTAAAAAATGTAAACTTTGCAAATTTTAAAAAGACTTAAAAGAATTTTACTTCATCTCCAACCTGTTATCTGTGTTCCGTGATCTTCATTTTCTCTAACAAATCTACATTCACAAAAAATTTACAATATTGTTAAAATTACACTATACGGAGATGGACTGTTTTCCAAAAAGGTGACTTCTGAATGATTGCAATTTGTTGCAGTGGATTTTATTGGTTGGTCTCAAGCTCCATGACATTAAATCTCACTGGAACATATTGTGGTTTTGAAGAGACAAAATATGGAAAAGTTCACGGGGTGTGGATACTTTGTAAGGCTCTGTAACGTCTAAAGCTTTTTACCTGTATCCACATCCTCCAGAAAATACTGCACCGCCATCATCACTTTCCCTGATGGATGAAGATCCACCTGAACACAAAACAAGAACCAGGTAAATAAAAACCCCCTCATGTTTGTCCGAATTCGAGACGGGGACGTTCCATGTCCTACCCAGAACTCAGCTCGTCCGTTGGCTTTCTTGCAGCGCTCGGCGAGAACAGAGACGCCGACGGTAACCTCCGCCAGCGCCTCCTCCGCCGTCTTCATCAGCAGTATCTCAAGCACACGTCCCTCGTAGATGTGTGCGTCAAAGCTGGCTTTCCAGGCCGGGTACATGGTGGGCTTTCTCTGAACGAGCGTCTTACCTCGTTCTAAGACGAGGACAGGAGCGGCGACAGAGGAAACAATTTACCATTTGGTCTTTTTGAACATAAGAAATGAGAAAACCTGCAAGAGATGTTAAAAAGAAGTAGTCCAGGGAATGTAATCGAAGGTTGTCTCACCTGTAGTAAGAGCTTCCTTCATCTTGATTGCACAGAAAGGCTGGCCAGCCAGAGGAGGCAGAATGCCCATATCGAACGAGTTGAAGGCGATCCTCAAGAAAGGAGCCATGGTGCCGAGTAGCAGGAGAACCTTTCACACACACAGACACGTGCTGGATTACTGCAGTGGCATTTGTCATTCAAACAACAAAAGACTATGAATTCTTACAGCACAAACGCGTCACAAAATTTTAGAACCACACGCAGCAGAGCAGATTTCTGGATAGTTAGTAAGAACAACTTCATAGAAAAAATAAGATAACGATGCTTTCGTAGCTGTTGGGAGTCTCTTTCTTTTCTGCTAAAATATTTTAAATGCTTTGTTTTTATATTTTAAGAAACAAAAAAAAATTGGTTGAATTTTTTTTTTATGCAGAGCTTGATAGTGAGCCTTTATCAAAGTCTGGTGTTGGTAAATGTCAACCCAAAACTAGTTCTGGCTAGTGGTCACTTCCCTTTTTTTATATACAAAGCCAGTTGAGACAAAGTTTATTTTTTTAAATGGGAATGAGTAGATTTACAGTGTGCAAAAATTATCTTTACTGGACGAAAACAGTCGACCAGAAATCTGAAAAAATCCTCTGGAAATAGATAAAAGTAATGAATTACGATCGGTGGTGTATGAGATAAACTGTGTTTCATTGGGAGTCTGGCAGAAAACTGCTGAAGGGAAACAGGTTCCTCTCCTTGTTGTAAAAGGACAAAAAAGACATTTTTTTTATTCCACTCAAAATCATCCTGACAAACAACTATGTCATTTTCTGCATTAAGAGCACAACTTCCACAACACCCAAAGCAAAACCCGTCTTAGTTTACGCAACGCAAAAACTAAATATCAAACCATGCAGGTTTGCATAACTATTTGGGTAGCTCCACACCTCCACATACTAACTGCACTAAACATCAGCCAGGGCCGCTGCTGCGTTTCTATTTTGCTGTCAGAGAACAGTTTCAGCATTAAAGGCGTGTGCCTCCACTACAAGGCAGAACAGGCCTCAACACGTTGCTAATCCAAAGCCAGGCACGCTGTGCTCCACATTCATTCAGCCTAGACGTTATTCACATCCCTGAAAGCAGGCGCCCACAGTGAGACTGCAAGAGACTGGAAAAGTAAGACCCTCCTCCACCCCGGCCCCGAATAAAAACACAGAAAAACACACCAAGTCAAGAAAATAGTGCGCACTAAAGAGAAAGGTCCTGGACAGCAAAGTCGCTCGCTGCTGCTGCTGCTCCTGCTGTTTTTGTTGTTGTTGTTGGCTGTGATGTCATGGGGTTTTTCGGAGTTAATCAATAAGAAGCACAATGTGCGATTGAGGGCAGGAGTGATTGACTGGTTTGTGTGCAGCTTCGATTTGTCCCATCTGTTAAGTTCACCGCTCACGTTACACACAGCAGCATACAGTAAGCGTTAAACTTCCTGGTCAGAATCATAAAATACTCTTCTCTATGCAAAAAATTCATGCATGCATAAAAAATGGCAGGGCTGGTGGAGAAGCAAATGCCTTTACGGTTACCATAGAAGAAGATACGCAATGAGTCTCACGCTTACAGCCTGGGCCTAAAGATTCTCTACGTGTTTTTGAAAGATTGCTCTTCCTTAAAACTGATAAAGTACAAAACTGGGTCTGGTTGAGACTTAATAAGGAAAGAATTTTAAGTTGTACGCAGTAAAGCAGTGAATATCCTTCCTTCTTCAGTTCTTCCTCATTTAGTATAAATACCGATTAATGGGTCCTGGAGGTTAAAGCTTGTTAATTTAAAAAAAAGGAAAACTTGTGCAATTTTCAAATAACTACAAGCTTTAAAGATGTTGCAATGACTTAACATTATTAAACTCTAAATTGATGTTAAATTTGCACTGGATGGTTATTCACATGGGAAAAGGAGGCAGGAGGCAGCGCACCACCAATAATCTTCCTGTGGGAAACGCATACAGAGGAGGAACTTGCCTGATATAAAAATAAGTCAGAATAAAAACACACACAAAAAATGCCATATTTTTACTTTCTCTGCTTTGCTTTTCTTCTAGGAACCACCAGGAACTTTTTACATTCATAATTTTTTACTACATTTATCAGACAGGAACGTCATTGGTGGAGAACCAACACCTACCTCCATTCGCTCATCAGATTCTCGGTAAGCAATTTTTCACTGCAAATGTGATTATGGATTATAGGTTTATAAAAATCTCATTCACATTAATCAATGTGTTATTTTTCTTTTCCTTTTAGACTGGAGTTGCTTTAAGACAGAAGAAGTCCTCTTTGGTCTCGGCTTCATACTTCACAAACAACTATTACTAATCTAACTTTAGACCAATTAAAGGCACTAATAGCAGCCATACACGGCTGGCCAGATATTACAGCTTACAACTAAGCATGCACCAGCTGCCAGTATCCACTTTTATAAGGTTTTAAAACCAATAAAAGTTGTACTTCATTGGTACAACTTTTATTGGTTTTAACATTAAATGAGAAATTTCCTTTAAATTTTTCATTTAAAGGAAATTTTGATTTCCTTTAAATGAGACGCCTGACAAGCAGTGCAGTGCTGCCCCTCCCCAACTGTTGCTGTGCAGTGCTAGCCAAACTGTAGAAAAAAACCCTCTACAATTTGCTTTTGCCTAGAAAAAAAACACCAACTTGATTGTAAATATTGCCTTTTGAACAAAATGCAGTTGGCAAATAGCAAATAGCAGGTGAGCTATTTAACCCGCTAATGTTAACATACTAACAAATAGCAGAAGGGTGAAAGGAGGATAATATTCTAAGAAATATCCCAAATCACATTAAAACTGCTACATAATTAAACATGCTTTTTAATTTTTTTTTTGTTTAAATCGATGTATAAAAAATGTACGACAAAAATTATAGATAACATTTTTTAAATCAAGTACAGCAGTAGGAGGAGTAACCGTTTATTTCAAATAAGCAAATAAACGATGTGTCACACACTTTTTAAAGTTGTAGGTCTCTACGGTTGTGGTTAATTTTTTTCACTCAAAGTTTTTGTACTCTTCACACCAACAAGCTTACAGCAGAGCCTCACCACTTCAGAAATCCTGACGTGATGAGGGTTTCTCTTGGTCAGAGCCATTTATCTTGGCTCTGACCAAGACAAATGGAGAGGGGGGGAAAAATCAACAAAACCTGAACAATGCTCCATTGTTTGGATGAAACTAGAACTTCTAGGCATTTTCTTTCTTTCAATGACTCGAACATCAAAGTTACTGCTGCACTATTATTAGAGGTCTGACAGGTTCTTCTGAGAGCTTAATCGCAATTAAGTAAATATCAATCATGGGGCTCTAAAGTGAGCAGCCAATCACTTCAGCCGGTGCATCTGAATCTCGTGTTTATGCAACACCGGATGTGGTCGCTCGTCAGTTGGCTGACAGATGTCATCTGCCGTCTGACTCAAACTGAACCCCACAGCCAGATTGTCCTCATGAAAAACCTTCACCCACCGTCCATGTTGTCCAGATCTGCTCCCATAATTCTCTCCACGTTTGGAATAAATAACAAACTGAACTGCCATATGCATCTGTCACGCTTTTTTTAAAGCATATAATAAATTCAGTTAGTAGAGCTGATTAAAAACTAGAGAGCTGTTAGATGAGCACCTCACCTGTCGATGCTGCTGTTTTTCCTTAGCTGACCCCGCAGCGCCATCGTTCAGTCTGATAGATCATTAAATCCGTCGCGACATTTCAGTTCATAAAAGCAAGCGACAAGAACTACTTCAATTGTTTTATTTTATTTTTTAAAGTACCTGCTTGCTAAATGCTTTGTTATAGATCTAAAATTGCTTCTACACACTGTTACTGTCATGTGGCGACGCCTTTTTTTAGGTAGACCGCACAGAAAAAAATGTCAACTTCAGCTCCCGCTACAAGTCAACGGTTACAGATTGTTCCTCAGCAGATGAAAGGCGAAGGAGAAAAGCCGCCTATAAGGAGACGTCTTTGAACCAGCTCTCATCAAACTGGAGGCTTCAGAGGCTCAAACTTTGAAAAAGTGATAATAGAAACAGAATAACAGGAGACTCACCTCGTCCTACAAACTCAGCTGCGGCTCTTCTTCTCCACAACCCCGATGAAAGTTACTCTTTTCTTCCTCTCCTTTTGTCGCTCTGTGATTCTGTCTGTTGAGGAAGTGTGGCGCATGTATGGCAGGCCGATGGAGAATATAATCTGACCCCCACAGCTCTGGAAAAAAAATTGGGGACCGCTTGAAATGATCGGTTTCTCTGATTTTACTTTTTGTATATGTGTCTGAGTAAAGCGAACATTGTTGTTTTATTCTATGAACTACTGACAACGTGTCTGCGAAATTCCAAGCAAAAAATCTTGTATTTATTTTCAGAAAATGAGAAATGGTCAAAATAAAAAAAACTATGCAGTGCTTTCAGACTTCAAATAATGCAAAGGAAACACGTTCATATTCATTTAGAAAAAAAAAACAATACTGATGTTTTAACTCAGGAAGAGTTCAGAAATCAATGTTTGGTGGAGTAACCAGGAGGTTTTCAATCGGGTTCTGTGCTATATGTATGTATTTCCACTGTCCTCAAAATTTTGGTATTATTTGCCACTTGCCAGAAAAACCTAAAAAAAATCATATGACGAAATGAGATTTTATATTACTGTGTGTATAAGATTCAATGCAGTACAAATCTTCATGAGAGCATGACAGATTTATTTATTTTTTAATTATTATTATGACTATTGCTGAGTCCCATATTCAAGGTGGCCATGTTGCTTTGAGGCTTGAGTTGGTAGAAAAGCTGATCCAGAAAAACAAACTATAAATTTAAAACTGACTTTATCAACCTTTCAGTAATACCAACACATTCAACCTCTATAAGGGAAAAAAATAACAAAAAGGACCAGGCTTGACATCAACCACCATCGAGTGATTACAGCACAATTGTTGTCATTGGTTCCTTTGTGACCTCCTGGATGTGCTTTGAGTTTGGAAGGCCAGGTTCTCCCTTGTTATGTGTTTTCTCTTCTTCATCCGTCTTCATGCAATCTGTTGTTCTAAGACAGGCAGTGTTGTTTCAGGCTCTCCTCTGAATGATAAAATCTTTAACAGATTCTGCCTTCACCCACAGATGAATCAGCTGTTTGCTTTGTACTTATTCTGGTTACAGGTTTACACCTGTTACCCAGTTGGATTGGAGGATTAACACTGGTGAGTCAATTTCAATTAACTATCCCGTGTCAGGATCTTTCAGTTGATCATGAGGTGAAATAAATCAGAAAAGATGAAGGAAATACAGGTTGATTGGGTGGGTGACAGGTTGCTTTTTGAGATCCTTCAGCTTACTTTGTGTTGTCAATCAGCTACTGTTAAATTAATTGATTTCTGGACTATAAGCATCTGACAACAAACATTGGGTAAAATTCAGTGAAACTGTATTCTTATCAACTTTGAAACTTTTCAAAAACGTGGCTATTAAAAGTTAATTAATGATTTAACAAGGGACAATAATTTTGTGAAATACAGCAGATTGACTTGATTAACTTTTTTTCTTCAATAAATGTAGTACTTATTTGGAAGCTGCATGTTTATTTTTTAGGTCAGCTACTATAAAATTACATTGTACTGCTCTAAACTGTACTAATATAAACTGAATTTGGAGTTAATTGGATTTTTTCATAACTATATATAAATATACCAAAGACATCTGTTGACATCTCTTGTACTTTGATTATATATAAAAACGAATTCATTTGACTTAACAACATGAATAGGTAGGATGTCCTCTGAGATTTTCGAATCGTTGATTTCAGGTAGGATAAATGGCGACCAGAACAGGTTTACAATCCACTTTGTCGACTTGGAAGAATTAATTTAAGAAAGTTTCTCCCCTGCAATTATATGATCAAATGACTTGCCATAAGGCGCTCCTCTTTTCAAGTTGTGACGTTTACCTGGTATGCAGACACGCGGGGCGTCTGTGTTCCCCAACACAGAGAGCAGGACACACAGTTGTCCTAACTCAATTTATTCAAGGTTGTTTCAAGTATGATGTTTTTTTTTTGTTTTGTTTTGTTATTATCTATTTTTATTTGTTTATTATTGCTGTACAGACTTGCTTGCAAAAACGTATCATCTGTAATTTTCCGTTTCACCCCCTGGGTGGTGGTGTAGGTTCATCTCTGCAGACCTGTTGCTCACCTGGGCTGCAGGCGAATCAAACGCCTCGCCTGCGTGAACTTCATATCTGCATTGCCGGTGAATTTGGCCTAGATTACTTTCTGGTGTGAGGGGGAAGTGTTTGTGTGGCAGGAGGTGGAGTCACGTGGCTGGGACTGTAGTCTGCAGGGGTAGTTTTCAGCAACAAGGTTGTGCAGAGGGGGTTGTGGGGGGGGAGAGGGGGCTGTGAGGAGGTGGCAGATTTTGGCCTCCTGCAGTCTAAGAATATTGTGCTTATTTTCTTTATAGCACACGCACCTCAAACTATCCATATTCCTTTCTATGCCTTTTTGCCTGTATCCACCCCCACACACACAGACACACACACACACAAATGAGTACAAATGAGCGCAAGAAAGAAAGGGGGTTTATGCCAAGTGAGCTATTCTGATCTGATTATACTAAAGAAACATTGGCTGGAGCCAAAAGAGACCTAAATAAGGAACAACAAATTCCCCGTGGATGAGTCACAATTAAAGGTACACTTCACACAGGCTTGCATTTGCTGCTGGGAGTAAATATAAAACCCAGTCTGGCGTGGAGAGACTTGCAGGACACAGGTGTGTCAGTGTTCACCTCTCCCAACTAACCTTACATAACAGGCCCTCTCTGACTCATGGCAGACACAGGAAGTCTAGTGGATACGATGTGTGTGTGTGTGAGAGTGTGTGTGTGAGTGTGTGTGTGTGTGTGTGTGTGTGTGTGTGTGTATGTGTCAGTGAATGGCTTTGACAGACCCGCCTTAGAAACTCAAGAAACCATGCTTGTTCTTTTCTTGCTCCTGCAAACACCCACACACTCATCCTCACATAACCACAGCTATCACACACCATGGGATGCATAGGCTGCAGAGCAGGCGGTGGTTAAATCTAGCATGCAGAAACTGGAAAGTGCCAAGATACACATAGAAATTCCCTGAGCATAGCGATGATACGCTTAGGTCTGTGGGAAGTGGATGAATTAGCAGTTTGAGTCACTTAAGATCGTCTTTTCAGATGATATGAATTTTGTCTCGCAGGGAAGATAGTTTTAAGAAGAAATGTGTGTTTTAATGAAATGTTAGGGTTTTTGAGGGGCTTTCCTCAGTTTTATAGACACTTACGATCATTTGAGGGGTTTTATCTGATCTGGGAATTGGTTTTGTTTTTTTTTTTTTTCGAAATTGGAACATGTTCTATTTCAGGAGTCACCATTTAATGCTTGCTGTGATCAGAGATGCAATCAGATCATCATCCAAGGCAGAGGAATACACAAGATGAAGAGAAACCAAGTAAAATAAAAATAAATCAGAAAAAGGATTTTGGAAACATAATTTCTGCTTGGATACGCAAGTTAATTTGGAGG
This sequence comes from Micropoecilia bifurca, assembly GCA_903067075.1. NCBI lineage: Eukaryota > Metazoa > Chordata > Actinopteri > Cyprinodontiformes > Poeciliidae > Micropoecilia > Micropoecilia bifurca. The sequence continues at coordinate 67,166 of CAEGAF010049593.1, forward strand.
TAAAACTAGAGTCAGCTGTTTCCAGTCAATAAGATGACTGATGAAGTGTGTGTGGGCGCTCAGTTTTATTTTAAGCTCCACATGACATGTTTGTAGGAGTGAATCACGATTTGAATGAAAGAGATTTTTTAAGGCCTTTACTTTAATTATTTCTCCTTGACGTGAAAGACCAAATTGTGTCTTAATAATTCGGTCTCTACAAATCAACATGCAGCCCGTGTTGGAAATCAGCAGAAATTCATGCTGATTTCCTGCAAGTCCAAACTGGTCTGTAGGCTCAGAAAGTAAATCACAGGAACCTTCAGAAACAGATGTGCCTGTCTGAGTTTAGCCGCTGTTAACGTTTATAAATCCAGAAACAGAGGAAGACTCAACGGCAACCGTGAGTATTAGGGCTGCGCTGCTGGCACCAAAAGTTGAATAAAGATCACATTAACTAACCAAAAAGCTGTGTGGGCTTATGTGTGATGGCCAACAATCAAACTTACCAAAAAAAGTAACTTTTTCATTAACAATAAAAAAACAAATTTAAGAACTTTTAGCCTCTTAGTGCGGTGGACAGAATTTGATTTGGTGCTTTCTGATATGTATCTGACAGTAATCAAGTCAGAGTTTATTCTACGTATTGGTGAATATTTTGTTAAGCTGCAGTCTATCACAGTTAATTTACTCACTTTTTCTTTCTCTAATAATAACAACAACAAACAGTGAACCAATAACAGAAGAAATGTGTGGCAAATACTTTTTCACCGCTACGGAAAGTTTGCTAGTCTGTCTTGCAACAGCAAAGATGTATTTATTTTTTGTGAGTATGCTAATCTGCTTCAATAGGTAAACAAGTATGTCCCATGCAAATAAACAAACAGGAAACATTTTTAAAAACTTATGTAACCTATAATAACATGCAGAACTTAAAGGTTAAGATGGATGTTAGTAAAGGACGCTTGGCGCTGCTGTGTTTTCCTGCTGAAGTAATGACTTTGCAAAGTCTTTGAGGGTTGCCTGGAAACTGCTCCTAGCCTACACAGAGCTTTTAATCTGTTTTGCTGCTCCCCACACCTCCCTACACCCTTCACTAAAACCACAAGTTGATGCTTCAACCATTCAGCTTTTTGAGCAAATCCAATTAGATGGCCCTAGGAGGTTGTAGAGGTTTGGGATGGTCTTATTTTGTGGCTGAGAAAAGAGCAGGATGAGAGTTTTCTCGGCTCTAACATTGAGATTGGACAACTTGCAACAACTCAAAGGGCGTGCTGATCTTCAATCTCGTCATGAAGTCTGGTAATTCACCAAGATGTATTTTTATCACCTTAAACCAAATATTGGAGTCCATGTTTGGGCAGCAGGGATGATAAATGATCAGTTTGCGGTGCGGAGAGAGCTGAAGGCTCTGCGTCGGTCCTGTTGAGAAGGAGAGGCGGCTATTTAAAGCTTCAGGGGGGGTGGAAAAGGTGCAACACCGACTTGGCAGCGTGGGCTGCGAGGAGTTTGCAAACTGGGACAGAAGAACGCGTCCCTCCGCATCTCAGAAGGATGCAGAGGAACACGAGACAAAGTGCAAACCCAGAAATGTCAAACGAATGTCAAGGGGACAAAGCAATTTCTCATAAACACCCAACTGTTGTGTAAAAAGCACTTTTGATCCCCCTGAGGATACGCTGCCCACACAGCACAGTGAAAGATGTGAAACCATGTTTTTGTTGTTGCTGCTGAAGACATCTACCCTCAGACACCACAGTGCCAACTCAGGCTGTCGGAGACGGTCAAAGCTGCTTTGTGACCAGAACATTTTACGCGAGTGGAAAAACAAGACATGGAGGAGGAAGCTCAGCTCAAAACATTCTTTCAGCCAGTTTGGCTGCAGCTGTTAATGACTCCTGAGGCTGTGCACATGTAACAGCGCTGAATGCATTTGACCTTATTGAGGGGGCTGCATGAACAATTGATTATTTGCTTCCCTCTGCGTTTGCTGCCGCCTGCAGTGGTGCACAAGAAAGACCAGTTTCTGACTGTGGAAGACATCCCACCACGCAGTGGGAGCAGCAAACTACAGTAGTTTGTTTTCGGTATTAATTGGAGCACAAGAAGTATGAAAAGGGCAGCCAGCATATCCGCTCCGTTTGGTGTTCAACAAGCAACGAAAGCTTCCTGCCTCTAACACCTTAACAAGCACAAGTTAAAAAATAACTACAACATATCTGTTGTGCATTTGCTGATGAAATCCAAAAAGAAATGTGTCTGTAATTGATTTGAATTTTTAAAACTATGTCTGATTAAGACAACAAGGTTGTTATGCTTGTATTTGCAAAATGCACTGAACTCTGAAGAGCTACTTCCACATTTTGTCCTGTTTGATTTGGATTTTTTTTTGTGGTTCACCACTTCTTTTGCAAAGTTGCAAAGAATTCTGAAAAGGAAGTAAAGCACACATGGTTTCAAAATTAGTCATAAATAAAATTTAGAAATGTCTTTAGTGAATATTTTGTAATGCCATTTCAGTGGTAAGAACAGCTGTGAGTATTTTAGGTTCTTCCTCCACTCTGAACTTTTAGGAACCGAAATCTTTGACCCACTTTCATTGCAAAATACCTGAAGCACCATCAGTTGATAGCAACAGCTTCTCCATGGATTTAGGTTTGGACTTTGACTAAGCCATTCCAACAATATTCTCTTATCAGAACCGTTGACTCACTAGCTGTACATTTAAGATGATTAATCTCCTGGAAAGTGATCCTCCACCCCGTTCTTAAGTGTTTTACAGCCTCCAGCAGGTTATTACAACGTTGCTCTATAGCTGAGCCCATTTTCCAGTCAGCTCTGAGTAAGTTCCTCGTTCCTGCAGAGGAAAAACATCCCCACAGCATGATGCTCCCTCCACCATGTGGTACATTTTGAGTTTTCCACATAGTATTTTGCATACAGGTAAAAGTTTAACTTTGGTCTCATTTGAGTCATCTAACTCTTTCATGCATAGTGGTCACTACAGTGAACAGCTGTCTAAACATCGTTTTCTTGTGCTTCTTGTGGATTTTTGTTATAAATGCACACAGACCACTGAAGTGGACACTAATTCATCATAAAATACATTATCAGCTACTGGCCGTCAGCTGCAAGTGCAAGAAAACTTATTAAATCCAACATGGCCGACAAACATAAAGCATGCCGACTGACCCGGTCCCTTATTCTACTGCAGACGACTCTTGCAGATAAAAAAAATATTGTGACATCAAGTAACTCCTAAAGAACAATACAACTGATGTATTTTCTAAAGAACAACTTTGTATTTGGAGAAAATTATTAATGATCAGCTAGAAACAAAATTGCTAATTTAGTTTTTGGTTTTTTTTTTGTTTTTACCATATTTTTTCCCCCACCGTTATGGCTTAAGAAAAATCCTGACATAAAGGATCATAATTCATACATGAAAGGGCTAAGTTACACACAGATATATTTTTGATTTACTTAAGGCAATTGGTAGCACTGAGTTTCATTTTGGGGTATCAGAGAAAAGGAGGTTGAAAACCATGTATTCAATTAACACTGTGGAACTGTGTTAATTGAATACACAGTTCCACAGAATAAAATACATTTCTAATGTAAAATAAAATGTAACGCACGGGTCATTTTGGATTATTAGCAGCAGAGGCCAACAAAAATTACACAATATAAGAAAGGAAGAGCAGAAAGCAGAAGTGGGGCTGGAAAGGCAGAGCAGAGTGATAAATGGTCTGTCCTTTATGTAGGACGAGGTGTCTGCAACTTTTCAGCAGCCCCAGAAAGCAAACTTTGTGCCTGATATTATTCTGGGTCAGGCGGCCTCAGGGGGGAGATGAGAAGCAGAGCAGGCCTGGCCTTTCATTGGGTCTGCGTCTCCCTCAACCTCTCCTGCGTCTCCTCCCGCAGCTCGGATACAGCCGGCGTCCTGACGCCTCGTGGCGCGCAGACCCGTAGTAGCTGGAGCCCTCGGAGGGCAGCAGGAGCTCTGGAGTGAGAGAGCTTCATGTTCACTTAACAAGGACACCCAGACAGGAAGTAGGCAGCGCTCTGCTTCACTTCGAAATTAAGCTCACCTGCCACCTAGCGGACACGAGGAGAACGCAAAAGAACGAAGGCAGTTTTCAATCATTTGTCTCTCTTTTTTTTTTTTACTTTGCCTAAAAATGCAAATTAATGTTATAAATCATTAGGTACAGTACAAAATCCAAGACACTGATTATGCAACTCAGTGCAGTCAATCTGAGTTTCACGTTTCAATCGAAGCCATGAGCTTCTGTGTGCAGATAGATGGCGACTCTTTACACACAAATGAATTTACATTGCACTTGATTAAAAATCACATACTTTTTCAGTAGCTAGACAAAGATTTTGGTCCCTGTGCTGTAATCCCTTTTGTTTTTGGTGTTTCATGTGTTTCATGTGTTTTCATGTTTTTTTAAAGGCATAGTTCAGAATTGTTGATGTAGCACAGATTTAATAACTCACCTGCAGTAGCCTCAAAAGCATCTTTATTTAGTTTAAATCCAAATTAGTAAGTCCCACAGGCTGAAGCTGGCGCTTAGTCCAAGAGCGAAGACACCAAACAAAGATATCGTAGCAGTTCATGCAAATGCTGTTTCCCAACCTTTATATTGCGATCTATTTGCATTGAGTGCTTATCAAGGTTTTTTTAGCAAATAAATCAATGAATATTCAAGTAGGAAATGGAGATTGAAGGCTGTGTGCAACCAATAATGTTCCTGTGTGAAATATAATAACTAGCAAAACTTGCATAATGTTTCCAAATAAATGAATTACAGTTAAGGTAAAAAACCTATTCAGAATCCTGGTAGATTGAGAATTAAGATTATTTTGTACGTAACTAATAAGTTTTCTTCTGGTAAATTATGAGGAAGTCATCTCTCAAAGAATTAAAACAAATGAGTTTTAGTTTTGAAATAACAAATTTATTGGTTTTTATTTGCATTTTAATAAAACAAATCTATTGCAAAAAATATTTGCATGCTTCTGAGCATGCATGCTTCTGAGCAGCAATGACTAATATTACGACATCCAAATAGTTAATATTTTGTTGACAAGCGTTTTCAGTCATTAGGTCTATTTATTTTTAGCAATGAGGTTTGGAACACCTCTCTGTCATCACCCTAGTCTTTAGCTCCCTCAACAGTTTTGCTATTGAATTGTCTTTATATGCTGATATCACTAGCATTAAGGAAAAACATGTTAGTAAAATTAAAGTTTACCTTCAGTGGGATTGATAATTTTGGACTTTACTGTTACGAGTAGAAAAGCAAAGTGGTTTAAGTAATTAATAAAATAGTGTTATATTACTTTTGCTTTAATATTTTTTGCTTTAATAGAAGTGGAAACACTTTCTATGACTAGTTTTCAGTGTGTGTTTCACACAGGAAAGATATTAGTGGCGCACAACATCCAGTTTCAAGTAAATGAGTCAGCATTTTCAAGGTTTAGGAAAAAGTTACTGGATTTATTTTGAGACAGTAGAAGTTTGCTCTGGTTTTAGCTTTTCTTTTTTTTCTGGCCTCTGGGACCAGATTATCTGGGTTTTTACTAAATCAAGATGCAAATAGTTGTATTTACCACAGACAATTATCAACTATTTCTAACTTTTTGAAAGTGAACTGCCTAAAAATGTCTGAATTATGCCTTTAATATCAGTGCCAACTGAGAAAATTAAATGATTTACAGGAAGGACTCACTCTAACAATATGGTAGACAGATAAATAACCGTCTTTTGAATATTTTTTTCTCTCGTCTGATCAATCTTTTCCTCCCACCAATTAGTATTTTTATGCTTTAAATAAAGTACAAAAAGCACATGTTGAAATTAAGGCATAACTACGTCAAAGCAAATATGAGGCCATTTGAGATTCATGGCCCAGGCTTCAGCGTGTTTTTTCATGTAAACAAGAGCAAAATCTGTCTTTTCCCTTCTTTTGTCAGTGTTTTCAAACAGATTAATAAATTAACTATGCCCAAACACACCGTAAATTAACTTATTGCGTATCTTGTGTAAAATGTGATAATAATTCCGGTGGATTCTGGGAAATGGGGCGGTGAGTAACAGCTGACAGGCGGCGCTCCACGCTGGCAGGTATCTGGGCCAACATCTCCTGCAGCCCTTGGCGTCACACCTGCTGCGACAGCAGGGAGGGAAGAACACTGCAGAAGGACAAAGTAGGTAGATTGTGTCCTCTTTTTAAAGAACGCCACGTATTCGTCTCCTCAGCTTAGCTGGGCAGGCTGCGACATGCCGACAAACAGAAAAGTGCCTTTCTCCAGTCCTTCCAGTTTGGTTTTACGTCTTGTCACTTTTGGAGACGGGGGTTTGTCGGAGGGCGAAGGCAGCAGAAGGGTTGAGTCTATAAATTTGTGGCTTCCTCCATTGCATTAACCCACCTGCGAAGGTGAAAGATTTTATATAAGTAGAGGACAACATGAACTACAACTAGATAAAGTGGGTATTGTATAGCAATGTCTATTACATTAAAAACTTTAAGCTATAATAACAGTACGCATATGTACTTATGCATAAGAAACTAAAGTAAGTAGCTAAAGTAAGATGAGAATAGACAGGTGCATTAATATTTAGTTTTAATGGGAAACCTGCAGGTAGCAAAACTTGCTCCAGAGACGAGGAACACAGAAACTAAATGCTGGTCCTGAAAACACTGAAAAGTCTACATGGTTCATATCTAACAAACAACTCATGAATGTATTTTGGTCCAACATTATTAAAATAATTTAAAATATGACTTTTTACAAACAGGGAGCCCATTAGATCATCTATAGGCTGGCGTTGGTCAGGATTCTGGAGCAGCATTTAGATGCTACTACTCTGCTTTATTCTCTGCTGGTGATGTTGCAAGATGATTTAGTTACAAAACTTTATATGATAGTCAATGATAAACTGTAGTCATGAAGTGAGGATAATTTGTGAGTGAGGTAATTTGAACAGGAACAGAACATAGATATTCAATAGTAGTGGCCCGAGGATGAAGCCTTGAGGAACTCCACATGTGATCGTTGTTGTCTTTGATTTTTTGATTGCTAAAAGACACAGATTGTCCTGATCTGCTGAAGTTGATCTACACCAACCAACCAGACAAATCTACCCTCTGTTTCAGTATTAAATCAGCATTTTATGAGGTCTAACGACCCAAGATAAACACTTTACGACACCAGCATTTTTAAGATGTTTGTTCTTACGAACAATAACTCAACTAAGAGCAGAGATTACAGATTACAAAGATGACAAAGTGAGTCGTATTTGTTGATACCAAATGCCTGTGCCTATATAAATTAACCAATAGATTAAATTACCTTTTCAGTGATTTACTGTAATCAAAAGCCTGATCATGAAGCTATAATGAGTTTTTTTTATGTTGTTTTGTGAATAGGAGTACAGATTCAGATCCAGATTAAAAGACAAAGAGATTAAAAGACTGCAGCCAGAGACAAAATTAAGGCACCACTGCAAAACGATCAGTTCTCTAATTTTACTTTTTATAGGTGTATGTTACAGTAAAGTGAACATTGTTCTTTTATTCTACGAACTACTGACAACGTGTCTCTGAAATTCTAAGCAAAAATTTGTATTTATTGGGAAAATGGGAAATGGTTAAAATAACGAGAAAGATGCAGTGCTTTCAGATCTCAAGTAATGCAACAAGTTCATGTTCATTTAGAAACAACAATACTGATGTTTTAACTCTGGAAGAGTTCAAAAATTAATATTTGGAGGAAAAACCAGGAGGTTTTCAATAGAGCTCAGTGCAGAGGATTACTCTTAGTTTTTTTCCAGAGCTGCATACTGTTGCATGATTACCTGAACTAGTTATTTTCACTTTTGAGCAAAATATTTGACAACGGCTGTCTTACTGTTTTCTGTTGGAGCTCAATGTTTTTTTTATGTGGACCCAGATAAGTCAGCAGATAAATGAAATGAACTTCAGCTGAAGAGTAACATGGCAAAAACTCCAACAGATGTGAATATTTTAAACTAATCTGACATTTCGTTCAGCAGCTAAAAACTCACCATTTCCACAGACAAAACATTTTAATGTCAGATCATGAGCTGTAAGTTAGACAAGCTTCTCACCTCTGAGCTGTGAAGTTATCTTCAGCTTTAAAGGTGTAATACAAAGTGTTTTGGTGGTAAAGCTGGAAGATGTTGGCCTCTGTGTCGCCTCCCTGCTTGTCAGGTAGCTTCACTGTGAAACCCAGAAGTGGTAAACTTTCTGATGCTACCTTCTCCTGAGGATGACAAAAGAAAAATGATGAGGATAACGAGCAATTGTGCTATGCAGTTATTTTGTTTTTATTTATCTTATGAATATTGAATAATGTTGTTTCAAGTGTTTAAGTGTGAAAGCAGTGTCTTAAAAAAGAAATCATACCACTTGAATTTTTTTCAAATTTCGTCAAGCTAAACGCTGCAAACTTTCATTTAAGGGGATTTTAAGTGGTTTCCCAACATAAAAGGAGGGCCCAGGGGCGACAGTATTTCCTCTATATATAATTAAGTCTCAGTACAAATACAGCTGCAATTTGCATAAAATTATTCACAAGTTAAGATGCCTAGTTAAAGTCCAGACCTCAAAGAATGAGATTTTTGCAAATCTGCAAAAATCTCCATCTACAGATGTGCAAACATATTCCAAAACACTTACAGATATACTTGTAAAGTATTAACTAAAGATAGAAAACGGTGCTTAAAACTTTCCTTTCACTTCACATGTTCACAGTTGCACAAGGATACTTACAAGTACATTAATATTTGTGTTTGTAATTTCACTAAATGTATACAATACGTATGAATACTTGTGTGCTGTGCAGGTTAAAGGGGACTGCATGTTTCCCCTCACCTCTCGGGCTCGGTAGGTGTAAAGCACCTTGTCTTTCAGCAGGAACCACAGTCTCTTCCAGTTCCTTTTGCTCGTCTTGCTCCGCTGCAGAGTCCCGCTGATGGAGCCTTCCTCTGACACGGTTGCCTGCACAACAACGGCAGCTTTTCTTACTAATCGCAACAAGGAAAAGTTTCTGCAGCATTCTGAGCGGGGCATTTTGTTCCTTTTACCGGGGTGAAAGAGGCAGTGCCTTTTCGATGTCTCCATATGTTGGGGGGATGAATATTTTGGAATACGGTGGAGAGGGGACGACTGGAGCGGGTCAACCGAGGGCTACATTTGGCTGAGAGCTCGGACACTTCTCCTCCTGCGAAGACAAACAGTTTCCTTTTACCCAAAAGAGGAAGCAAGATATGCGAATGCTTCGTTCCCGAGGAGCGAGTCGCTTACAGGAATCTTACATTTCCTCAGCTTGAAAAACCACAAGAGCAAACACGTTTTTCTGACCACAGATTAGGAATAAACGTTTCAACAGATGAAGTCATCAAAAAGTCCGTTTGGATTGTGTGGAAAACTGTTTCCAAGATGCAGCAAGACAAAGGCAGGTCGATGGTGGATGATGAAGAATATTTAATTACAAAAACTCAGGAACTTACAGACACAAACAGCAACTGAACACAAGAACTGGGGCAATAAAACAGTTAACCACATCTAACCCTCAGACATAAAGAAAAAAAAGGAAATATTAGAAAATACACTGAAACTAAATAAACTTTTCTTGTCATTTTTTAACCAACCAAAAAAGTCTCTACACTGAAATCACTTTTTGATCCTGGGAAATTGAACAAGTAGAATCTGAAGATTCCACTTGTTCAGACAAAACAGCAACTCGATTTTCTGTCTGAGCCAAATGAATGACAGATTGTATATTTTTCCCTTTCAAGCACCACATGTGTAGTATTTGCTTGGAGTGACATTTTAGAGACAAACAAGTGGGGGGGAGACTGCAGTCTGAGTGACATCAAAAATAGCACCCTCAGAACAACAGTTATGTGCAGTAATATCCTAATGAATAAGTCATGGGCTGATGAGGTGTAGAACAGTGAGATTTCTGCTGGTTTCAGTCAGAAGTCCTACCATAGGGCTGGTAAATAGCTGTATAACAATGGTGATCAGTAAATCAACAGAAACTGAGGTAAAACTTTGGTAAAATACAAAATAACTGGAATTACACTTTAAAATCTCTAGGTAGGGTCCCAGTTTGATAGGTCTCCAACTGCTTCACCCCACAGTACTCCTGCTGACTTCCTTCTTCTCACTAAATCACATTATAAATCTTGGCCTGATGAGCTCTTATTCAGTATAAAGAGTTTTCTACAAGCACATTTTTCCTAGAAGGCCACTGAGTTGTGCATTTATATCTGGGTTAAGTTCCAGATATAGCATCTTCACAAATGTATCTGTAATGATACCTAAGTCTTAACACAATTAAAAAGCAGATATCTTTTTTAATTACCTCTCTTTTTTAGCTCGCTGTAACAGTGGTCACACACTTTGGCCATGCGGTCTTTCATGTACTTCAGTGGATATCTGTTCCTGGAGCAGCTTCGACAAACAATCTATTGTAACAATGAAGAACAAACATTAAGCGATCTCTAAAAACACCAGCAGCATTCCACACAGACAGTCAAGTCTTAATGTGTCTTGCCCACTGTCGTCTTCAAACATCTCCATCAGTTTCTCTCCTGATCTACTAATGTAGGTCAAAACAGAGTTCAGTATCCTAGAGTATCTCAGAGTAAATGACTTACTCTTCCACAGCTGTGGCAGTGGTGTCTGCGAACAGTGAGGCTGAAATCTGCAGTGCAGTTCATGCACATCATCACTTGTGAGACAGGAACGAGAGTGGGAGCTTTTTCTCCCAGAGAAAGCCAAAGACGATCTCTGGTCTGCAAGACATGCAAAACACATCAGTGCTTCATCTAAACAGACGGCAGGAAGTTACACGTCACTGTGATGCAGCTCCAGCAAGATGTTCACATACACTAATCTTGGCTTTGAATGTCATTAATTAGGGGCTTAAAATGTCTTAATTGAACAATTCCTTTTATAAAACGTTTCTAAAACACCCTAACGCGTAATAATTTAAATTATAGATACAGGCACAGTATTGAATGAAATGTGTGAATGAATGTCACTTTATTAATAACACTTTGAACACTATGGTTTCTATAGCCATGTCATAATTCTGGTTGGATATTTGACCACTTTTTCTATGAAATGGGAGATGCTGCTCATGTAACCCGCTATCAGTCAATTAGTCAAGACTTTTATTGTTGGCAATCCACTTTCGTTTTGCCCCAAACTTGCCAACTTATTTAAAGCCCCGCCTCCAGCGCAGTTTGAACTTCATCACCTGTTCCACTGTGACTGGCTGTTTGGCGTCTTGTAGACAATTCATCCAGGCAAATTCATCCAAATCTTTGCATCCACTGATTTGATCTATTGGTGAGTTTGTTTGTGTGATAGCACTATTGATTTAGCATAAAATTTCTGCTTGTTTGCTCATTGTAGCGTTGTTTTGTTGGCGTTTTTGTTAGCTGTCACCAATATGGTCACAGCTGATTGTGGTCTACTACGCCCCACTCTCTCACAAAGTTAACATGATGGCTGGTTTTGTTTAAGCTCTGGCACTTTTGCACTGATATGATTAAAATAGGATGTAGCTACATGTGAATTGATATTGCGCAATATATTTATTTATTTAATTATGTTTTTTTTATTATTTTCTCCACTTTGCTTGAGTATTTGACTTGATTTATTTTATTTTTCTTGATTGATATTTTGAAAGTGAACTTTGATTTCAACTTTTCAACTTTAGCTTTAAATGGATTAGATTGAAACATGATTGATATTCTTTGTTTATTTAAATTATGCTTTGTTTATTTAAATTTAACCTGATTGAAATGTTTAGTTTAATTATTAGACATTTAATAATTGCATTTGAATTTGATATTTATTGCATTTGTGTGTTTGTACACGATTGTTTGTTAAAAGACTTAATGGGTTTTCTGGCCTTTTAGGTCGCGTTTTTATTCATAATGGATCAGATCTGAGATCAGTAGAGCTAGGAAAAAAGACAAGAACTTTATGATCTTGGAATTGATTTATTTTGAGTGAATTTGTCTCTCATTGTGCATTTGTAATTGTCTGTTGTTTTTTCCCAAATCACTAATGTATACACCAGAACTAAAACCATTGCTTCATGTCTTCATTCACACCTCAGGCTCCTTAAAGAACCATCTTCTGATGCTGCAGTTGGCTGCATAGCCCATAACTGCTACACTCACATATTGTTAAGTACAATATTAGTGATAAATCAGGTAAAGTTTTCATGGTGAGGAAGAACTGCTTTTGCAAAATTGTTTAAAATCCAAAAAGAAATTGAAATCACTGATATAATATTAATTAAAAGGACTAATATTAATTAAAAGTTTGAATGATGTCCCTTTGTTGTTGGAACGGGTAAAAGTAACATAACAATATACACCAAAAAAAAAACCAAAAAAAACTTGTGCATCTGAATATTGGTTAAATTTAATTAATTTTCTCACCTCTCCAGAGCTGGCTGCAGAGCCTCTTGCTTGTTCAGTCACAGTGCGGTTAAGAGTATAATACCAGTCCTCTCTTTCAAGAAAAGAGCTGCAAAAGATACACACACTACTCATCTGATCTGAATGATTTCATTTATTGAATTTTATATTTATTATGTTATTTTAGAGAGACCCACCTGGCAGACAGAACAATGGAGATCTCTGATCCCTCGATTTTCAAGGCATTTTGGACATTTGGGATGTTGGGTTTACTGACCTGTTTATTTTGTGAAAAACATCATTAATCGAATATTGGAATGAGAGAGACGGAGGGGGAAACATGCAAACAATTAAATATATAGCAGGAGGAGACCTTGAAAGTAAATGTGTGGTTAGAGCAACACAAGACGAGAAGCTGACCTTCATCCCACTGAGTGGCAGCGTGTTCTTCAGTCTGTATTTTCCGTCCTGCTGGGGGAAGGTGTAGAGCAGCACATCGTTCATCTGAAAAAAGACAGAGCACTCACTGTACACCCTGCAGACGAAACAAGATGAATGAGTAAAACAATTAAAATAAAATGGGGAAACAGTCGCTAAGCCAGGTTTAGTTACTTGTGCATTTGCTGCAACTCTCCAGTAGGTGTCACTTCAGACTAATAAAAAATACTCTACTATGAGATTTTTCACATGAAAACAGTATTTGAGTTATAAACATTGTCATTATTGAATAATCGCAACAACAATCTGATCCAATTAGAACATGCATTTAATCTCGCTTTTATGAGATTTAAAATAAACTTTGTACTTTTCCAGTAAAGGAAAGACGTAAGATGATCATAGAGAAAATCCTGTGTAAACACGGCAGAACCTTTTTGAGAGACATCAAATCTAACACCTTGCCTTGGATCTGTTTAAAGTTACGTCACTGCAGCCTTTATGACATTAACACAACATCACTTGATTTTTTTTGCCACTGAGTATAGAAACCTAATTTTACACAAACTACCTTGTCCTGCTGATTAATTTTGTAGTAATTGTTAGATGAGACTCTTCTGGGCCTCTTTAGGAACTGGGACAATAATACAAACTTTAAATTTCACAGCAAGACACCTTGATTACTGGATAATTAGCAACTATAGAGAAGCTCTTGACTTTTTTATTCTCTCTATATTTTTACTGGGATATTATGTGACACACAAGTAATCTGCAACTTTTACAAAATAAAAGCCTTTTTCACTCTCAATCTAGCAGAATTTTCTCATTTAAAGCCTCAAATGTTGCACAACCGATTGAGAAAAAAAATATGTCGATTGTTTTGATGAATATCTGCTGTAGGAAATTTGTGGTCATTTTTAAAGAATTGCCATTTTATTTCCATTTTTAGGCTTCAAAATAAAGAAAACCATAAATCATTTGCAAATATATGATAAATACAGTTTCTTTGGTTGGACGTTGACATTTGTAATCACTGGTACTGTTATTTTGTTGTGAAAATTCAATGCAGAAATTATTCTATGAAAAGGAATATTGAAAAAAAACTTAAAATATGCATTGCATCTATATTTTTTACATATTTTTAATCCTGCATATATCTAGCCAACCTGACCTGTTTCTAAAAGAGTACAAGCTTTATTGTGGGTGCAACATTTGTGGGCTTCTGACTTTATGTAGTTATATAAGGTAAAAGTCTTACAACTTATTGCCAAAAAATAATGAAATGACTTCTTGAATACTTTCTATCATTGTTTTTACTTTATGATTACCTCAATAAAATGGATACATTTCTTATACTGGGAGTAATATTTTAACAAGTCAAAGGCTGCAACATGGTATTTAACCACTAACCAGCTAAATACTTCTTCCCTTACTCCTTGTCTGTTCACTCTCACATCATTTTAGTGAGTTTCCAGTTAAGTAGCTAATATGATGCACACATGCTAAGATGTCTGTGTGGACCTTTCAGGTCTTAGGGAGCTAAAAGATCCACGCAGTCTTCCTTCTGCCGCAGTAACACACCGATTCAGGAACTCAACATTCAGAAACATCCTGCCAGGAAACTCCTGCTCCTAATAGCTCAGTCTGGACATGAAAATAGATCAGGCTGAAAACTCCCCACTCTGTGTTTTAACCGTACGTTTTAAGAAAAACAGAAGTTCTGAAAACTGTACAGGTTTTAGTATGTCCACGAAAACAGAGATATAAGCTGTGTGTTGCAGCGTAATTGCATGCAGGAAGTAGCCTTTACCAAAAACAAATGTCGGGGCTGTCGACTCTTCCTGCTGACCTTCATCAGGGTTCCCTCCTTCACAAAAACCTGACAGTTCAGAAAAAAAATAAAACATGGTTAAATCAAACCAGGCACCCCTGGCTGCTCCTCTGATCCTGACAAACGCAGTGCATCTGCAGCCGTCCGGCCGTGTTATTTTAGGCCGGGCTGGCAGGGTATTCCCAGCTCGCTGATTGTGTAAAAGGCCAACAACAAGGGGTGGTGGAGGGCAGACAGGGTGGGTTGGCCGAAAAAGAAAGACTCAGACAGAAAACAATGCTCTTATCAGAGTCATACCCTGCCAGGATGAATTAGGTCCCGTGGGCTGTGAACGCTGTACGCTATGTTGATCAGATGCAACAGGTTCTCCTGAAAAACAGACAAAACAGCAGAGAGCGGGAGAGATGACAAGTCAAAATACGAGAGATGAAAGAGTCAGAAGTTACGGTTGTCGCCACCTGAATCACAAGACAGGACACGTTTTGTTGACTTTGGATCGAATGGAAGTGTTTTTACTTGCAATGTATGAGTAGAGGGTGAGAAATGCCACCGTTTTTAGATGCAAGATTTCATGTTAGGTTGTTTCATAAATTTGTGTTTTGTTTCAAACAGCAAAGTATAAATTACAGGTGAGTTTAAGGGAATATATTCAGTTTTCTTTCTTTTACTTTTACACAGTAACAAATGCTTAAGCTCGATACTTTATATTCAAAAAATGCACATTTTTCTAGGCTCTAGTGTCTTTTTATTGGCCCATTTTTATGGTCACAGTCAGACTCTTAAGTATGGAGCTTATGGACATGAGAATAAATGAATATTTAGGGAACACAAACAGGAATACTGGAAAAATATATTTTCCATATGTTTTATTTTTTTCCATATTATTTTACATCTGCTAAATGCATAAATTAAATAATATACTATTAGACTCAGTAGAAATCCCACATGATTATGGAAAAATATGTAATCTTGGTAATATGTTTCTCATATAAATGACACCGAGTGGCATATGAGTGAATCATCCAAACTTAGGTGTTCAACTTTTGTCATTTGTATTACATCAATAGCTTTTAATCACTTATTGTTTCTCTCAAATATCATTAACATTATTCTGCTGCTTTCATGTGACTGAGCAGGTTGACCACAACATGAAGCAGGACACAGAAAAACCTCAGTGTAGGACACAAAACATGGGCTCGATTCTGGTTATTCTAGTTATTTTTATTCATTTCAAAATATATCCATGTCTTTCTTCTGCTGTTTATTTGTTTTTTATTATTATTTAACAAGAAGGCTCAACTAATTCTGTGCCACTAAGTGACACTTCTTTATTAAGGAATGAGGTAAAACACTTAATTTCACTACAGCAAATCCTTACTGTTGTCTTTCAGAGGTTTATTTGGTACTCACCCCATGTTTTAAGCTGTCATTGACTTGATCTGCAATGTCAGACATGATCGCTACTGCAGCTGTAAAAGATAAATAAAAGGTAAGATGATCAGTCTCAACAAATTCTCATAGCTGCTATAGGAAGTTTTGAAACTCTGTCTGCATGTGAACGGTCCAGTAAGTGAGGAGTCTGGAAGTGTCTGCATGTTTGGACTGAGTCGTCTCCCTTATCGGCTCTGCAGCATCAGATAGTGTTGCGGCGGCTTTCCTCCTGGTGTATCACACACACATCGGTCTGCAGGCAGAAAGGAGCTGCAGTGGCTGTCTAGTGGGTTTACACTCCAAACAGAGAAATCTTAATTGGCTCTCTTGGCCGTTCCTCCATGCCAAACGAGCACAAATAGGTTTGCAGTGAACACAAAGCCACACACGGAGCCATGTAAAGCTCCCTTGGCAGTAAGAGAGAGTGTGAACGGAGCAGCATATGGGTAGTTTTTGTTTGTGGTCTCGCCGCGTGTTTACTGTACCTTGGGTGTCTTCGTATTCCTTGGAATCAGGGGAAAGGTTGTTCAGATAATCTGGGTGGAGAGGGAGAAATGATTACTTTCAGAGTAAATTCACCAAACCATCATCTGTTATTGTTATAATAATATCTGTGTCAGTGAGAATCAATTACTTTTTAATTTTTTATTTTTGTAAATGACTCACCTGTGAGGAGCAGACGATACTGAGCAACACGCACAATGACCTGCAGGAGCTGACGCTGAAGAGAAACTCGGTCCCCGGCTGGGTTCTGCTCCTGAAACAATAGAGACACTTCAAAGGATTTAATTTTAGTTTAATCAGAGCCTATAAAGTTTAAATGTTAGATTGTTGGTTGACATCGCCTTTGAAGTAATTACTTCTTCTTCCCTGAGTGGCCTTTCAGACCAATTGAATTTAGGATTTGTTTTACTGAGAATAATGAATAAAACAACAAAAAACAAATAATCTTTATATTCACGTAAATTAATGGCGTTATTATATGTTAAATATATATATGTAAAAAAACACATTATTTCAGAATTTATAGCCATTTTATATGGTAGAATTAGTTTTATCTGCAAATCAAGCCCATCAAAGGTTACAGGATTAAGACTGCCATGCATTTTTATACAATTATAGACATGGTTTATTTACTACATGTATTTATATAAATGAGTGTAAGGAAATTGATTAGAATACAGTTTCATTTAAGGTTCAGTCCACACCTTAGCAGTAAGGATACATTTGTGTAATATTTCCCTCGGCGTTCAGCAGCTTTGTGTTTTTGAGCCCCAAACAGCAGTTTGAAAAAAAAAATCAATCAGATTTAAACCAGCCCAGGTGTGGGAGGGGGAAAACATTTTACCACCAGTTTCACATTTAAAGGGCAAACAAATCAGTCGCTGGCATTAATAAACAAAGCGTTCAAGGGAATCAAAGGACATTTTCAACGTCCGGGCGCTTAAATCTGACAGAAAACTGCAGAGCTCTGCAAAGACTTGACGCCAGCTCTCTCCTCGGTGGTCGATAAAACGTAGAGAGAACCTTTAAAACTCCTGTGTTCATAAACGAGACCCACTCAGGCCCACTGGACATCCATCCACAATTCAGCTATGTTATTGCAAAGGACAGGGATAGTTTGTATTATTAGCCCCTGAGGGGGATTAACAACCTCAGCATTGATCTGCGACAGAGGCTGAAGTTACATCGAGAATACTTTATTGTTTTAAGTAGTTAAGATGCTGCAGTTTTTAAATATTTCAAGCTCTATTTCATAAACTAAACAGAGATTAGGCAAAGACAATAAGAAAGGAAGTTACCCTGTAATGAGAAAATGCATTCCTTGTTGTGCTTGTTGTGCTATACCAGAAGGTAATACTGTATGAAAAATACTAAGTTCAGATTTTAAGAACCCCTAACATTTGGAATGCAAAATAGCAAACAAAGATTGTACATTTTGAATGAGTGAAACAGCAAGTCTGACCTCATATTTCTGAACTACAGCTGCAAACACAGGTGAAGCTCTGCAGCCGTCCTCCAGTAAACTAATGCTTCGATCATAGTGGCCGATGTAAGTGGTGAAGACCAAAAACTCTGCTTTCCTGGACAGGAAAATGTCAGCAATCCTTTGGCTGTCCTCCCTGAATGGAAAGAAACCAAAGGTAGAACGAAACAGAGGAAGCAGCAGCGACCACCAGTCTGCTGAGGTGAGATCATGGAAGAAGATATTTTCTCACTGATAGAGTGATGCATTTGGTTATTGAAAAGTAACAAGAATTTACTGGCAGGTTGTAAACTGAAAAAAATAGCAGTAACTGCAGTAACAATAATGATGCCTAGTTTTATCTATTTGAGCTTTAAGCTCTACGTTATCTACAATATTCAAAACTGAGGTTTCAGTAGTTGTAATAATTGCTAATATAATTTCAAATGTTATGTTTGTTTTCAAATAATAATTCACTCCTACAAAAACATATAAAAATGAACACACGCAGAGGGAAAGTTAAGAAAATATTTCCAATGCTGTTCAAATTTACACTAAAATAGCTCCTGGCAAATCAAGACTTTACAAAAATTGGAAATTGGCCCCATAATTTTGATTGGTGCATCTTGTTTTGCTTATATGTCAGCCAGTTTTTTGGGAGTTTTTTTGTATGAAAGTGTCGTTGGATGCCTGACGACTCACCAATGTCCGATTCGACTCTCCAGCTCGGTGAGGATTTTGCTGTGCAGCACGTAGACATCAGGCAGCTCATTGAGAATCTCTCTGAGTCGCTCATCGTCCATCGCAGGCTGCCCGTCATCCCCGACTGCAGACCCCACAGCTTTCCGAAAGTCCTAACGCAGTGGCAAAAGTGGAGGGCTTTGTTTAATAATTTAAAAAATCTGGCATGGTGCGAGTACTTCTGCACAGTGCATAATGTATATTGGACGAGTTTTATAAAAACAATAAAGGCGCTTGACTCACTTTCTGAAGCAGCCTGAGGGCCTTCACATGTCTAAACACCAAAATAAAGACATTATTGAGTCAGGTTTCATATGGGAGCATGATTATTTTTAACAGACATAAAATGAAACTAGATATTTACACTTACAATCGCTCTGTATCCACCAGCTCTTTAACGATGTAAAAGGCTCTGGATCGACCGTCGGGCTGTAAATAGTCATATAATAAACTTTTAATTGGCCCAGAATTACAAGTAATTCACTCATTTTGGCTGAGGTTCAACAAATGTACAGTAACTGTTTCCCCTCTTCACAGCATCTCAAAGCGGTGCTTAAATTCCTAATAACTGGGACAATCTTCAAGAAGCCCATTATCCTCCATTAATCTGCCTCTAAATCTTGATTTGTGAGACCCTTTGTGCAATAAAAGGAAGTGAAGCACAATCAATCCACTTTTTACTGTTGTGTTCTTCTAATTTCCTTTCCAATATCAGACACCAGGCTACTCAAAATAACTACATGAATAATTTACATTTTAAATAAGAACATCCTTAAGTAGTAATTGGGAGGTTATAATTAAAATAATGTGGTTTTCTCAGACTTAGTGCTGGTGGGAGCCAACCTGTCGGTCATAGTTGACGTCTGTCCCCACGTCTTCCTCCTCGGAGGTGCGTCCTTGGTCTTCGTCCCCCACCGTCTCTCCCCGACCGTCACTCGTGGCACCGGCAGCCACCGAACAAACGTTGTAGGCTTCTGTGTAGGCACTGAGGAAAAAGACAAGAGGACATTATAAGTGCTGAAATCTGTCCCGAATGATTAAATGTCAGTTACAACGTAAGATGCAAACAAATATGTAGGTCTACAGATTTCCCATCAGAAATCCCTCATAAAGTCATCCTGAATGATTTACTTGTTTTTTTTCTCTACAAAAATCTTGAGAAGTCAATTTATGATATGTGCAATATTTCAAGAAAGAATTCAAATCCTTTAATTTTGCTCTATTCTGTCATGTAACAACTTTAGATTTCAGTATATCTTATTAGGATTTTATGTGATAAAAGTGCTTCACTGCGATTCCCCCAAATAAAATCCAGCCCAACCACCTAATTGTTAACCAGAGTTAATGTGTGTGTTATTTAATTCGTTTAAACCTAATCAGAGAAGAAGTCAAATATTGATTTATGGCTCTTTCAAGAGAACCTGAGATTTGTTCAAAAGCCATTAAACTTATCAATTTTTTTACAAAAATATAGTTAAATCTCTATCCCATGTAGTTTTTATATGTTCTTTGTGCATTAATAACATTTTTGTGCTGTTTTTAATAAAGAAATGAAATAAAAATTACGATTTAACAAAAAGCTTAAGAGAAAAGTTGCTTTGACAGAAGAAAAATTCTTCTTCTGAATTAGTAAATATTAAAATTAAGGTAATGCACTAATGATAAGCAAAACGCATTAATAAACATTAACCAATGAGAAACAAGCAGAAGAAACTAAAAAAAAGAGAGCGCACCATGACCATCTGATATGTTTTGACACTTATATGCCAAGAAATGGCTAGAAGGAAATGAGTTTCCACAACAAAAAAGCTCAGTTCTATATAGTCATGAGAAATTATCGATAACTTTTAGACTAGCAGAACTGTGAGACGTTGAGGATAATCAAGGAGGGGATAAAAACTATATAACTCACTCGTATAAGTGATTGTATTAAGTTTAGCTGGGTTTTTTCTCATTAAAATTAGTGAACAAACTAAGCATTCCCAATGAAAGTTTTCATTAATACTCGCTAACATCTGCAGCAAGAAGAATATCAATTCTGTTGCTTTTTTAAATCCACTGGTATCGTCCAGTTAAGACCTTCATTCTCTACAAACACAGATGTTACATTTGCCTCTGCAATTAGATGCTTTTAATGTACACCTCTCTCTGTTCTCAGACATTTAGTCATCTGGGAATAAATCACATGAATTTAATTTAAACATAAAATTTTAATTTACAGTCCTTCAAAATCTCCCACATTGAATTATCACTATAATAAGCATATTCAGTTTGGACAATGTGAATAAATAAAAGATTGAAGGATTGTAAAAAGTAATAAACTGGTTCAGAAAACCCTCCAGTGACAACCGCTGTCAACCAGAGACACATGTTCGTACTTTATGCTGCTTGCTTTCCTTTTGCAGTGAAACCAAAATGAATATGCTAATGGCTGTAGCACAGTGGGGAATGTAAGCAATGCAAATAAAACCGGGCTTTTAACTTACAGTGGTGTAACATTGTGTTCCTCCGAACAGATATCCGCCTTGCTAACCCTCCTGCCATGTTTTATTCCCAGTGCTGTTGGATTTAACCCCACTGAGATGCAAATTAGCTCCATACGATTCACATATGTGAGCCGTTTGGCTCTCTGTGTCACACACATTACAGCCTGCATGGCCCATTACTGCTTACTGGAACAAACTTTGAATGAGACACCAGGGGGATGGAGTTAGGGAACAACAACACATGAACTCTTTCTATATTAAGGTTTTATATCACTCCCGTAGAAACCGCTTCCACTCCTCACTCCATTGCTACAACATGAAAAAGCTCCAGGAGGAAGCTGTTCAGATACAAATCACATAAGGAGATAAAAAAATAATGCTGCCACTTCTCCTTAGGCTAAGTTTTATCCGGTGAATCAGACATGGCTGCCAATGATTTTTAAACTAAGTAATAATTAACTAATATGG
The DNA here is from genome assembly GCA_903067075.1 of Micropoecilia bifurca. Taxonomy (NCBI): domain Eukaryota; kingdom Metazoa; phylum Chordata; class Actinopteri; order Cyprinodontiformes; family Poeciliidae; genus Micropoecilia; species Micropoecilia bifurca. The sequence continues at coordinate 88,984 of CAEGAF010049593.1, forward strand.
TTTCTGCAGGCTAAACCAGGCTTCAGTCCAACCAGTTTTTACGGTTCAGCAGAGGCTCAAGCAGACTTAAGACATTTTAGAGTGAAGTGTTTAAAGTCAACGCTGGATCAGTTGGATCAGTTCACCATCCAAATAAAAAGAGACCATTCTTCATATAAATGAAGTATTCACAAACATGTATAAAAAGACATGTAGCCTTTGATCACTGCCTCTGATGAAATCAGATTGAACTGTAACTCCCTTAGGTGAGCTGGAGTCACCCAGATTATTTGTATTTGCTAAATACCAGGAGTGGGGAATAAATTCTAGGTCATTTTATTTTAATACGCAGAAAACAACCACAATTATTCAAAAAATGTCATAACTCGGTTATCAAAAAGATTGGATTTGAATTCACACCTACAGGAGAAACAGCAGATTGTACCTCAGGTCAACCAGAGGACAATGGATCAAGTGATATCAAACCCTAACTGAGAGAAAAGCAAAGCTGATTAAAAAGTAATTTCACCTTTTACTGCAAGAGTCTCCAGGGATTTGGACACAACATCCTATCTGAAAGGTTTGTCACTGAAACAGCAATCCCCACACGCTGCAATAACCCACCAAAAGTGGTATGATCACAAAAAGCAGGTAAGGCAACTCAAGCTTGTCAAGATGTCAAGATTTGACATCTATTGCCAAAACCCCTTTTGATAGTTTAACTACAAATGTCATGATTGGTGCATGGGAAATGGTCCTTAGTGTGGTCCAAAGGAAAGTAGTAAAGGAGAGTTACACCAATATAAATCTGAATGAATTGTTTAAGTATATAGATCACTAAGAATGACTAAAGTATCTCTATTTGTAAAGAGGGTAAAGTGTTTCTAATGCATTCTAATTAACTACTTAATATTTTGTCCAGGCTGTTTAAATTTCTTCTTTAAACAGAAAGAAGAAATTTAACCAAATAGAAAAAGGTTTTGGACCTTTTTCTATTTGATTGATATATGGTAACTGTTGACCACACTGATGTTGGAAAAACCCCCATCTTGAAATAATCTGAAGTTTGTGATTTTGTGCATTATTCAACTGGTAGTAGACACCAGTAGGTGGTGCATTTAAATGATGCTCAAATTGTAACTACATGGTTAAAACTTTGCCAAGAAAATAATAGCTATTTTTGCCTGTGTGCTTTGAGTTTCAGCGTGTCACGGATTCAGAGGTGGCATTTCGGATACCTTGGTTGTACTGAGTGATTGAGTTATTCACAGCTTTCTACCTTCCCATACTCTCCTGCCCATTTTCTTTTGACCTCCACCATCAATTTGTATGGTCATCATGTCTTCATATTGTATGCTCTACAGATTGGAATGGTACAGATTACAACCTGCAATGTCTTGGATGGTAGTTTGGGTTCTTATTTGATTTAGTAGATGTAGTAACCAAACGCAAACAGCAGGGGGAGTCTAGAGTAAGTGAGCAATAGTAAAAAGCCTCAGCAGAGTAAGAACATGTCCGTGGCTCACTTAATGCTCTGCTTTCCTTTTCAGGTATGAGTTTACAACTTACCTACTATTGTGAGTTGATTATTAACTATTAGAAATATCGCAAACACGTTTAGTCGCAAACTGTATTTAAATTTTTGGTTGTTACGGTTTAGCCACATTAGCCGGTAGCTCACAGCTGCCGATGCTAACCAATGTACAGGGTGCTAGCTTTTAGACGGCCTTTTCTCAGGAGCTTAGAAATGTTGAAGTAAATTAATGCACTCTTGAGCAAGCATATTTGGGGGTTTTGGAATATGAGAAATCATATTTATTATAATTTATCTTGTATTTGTGATTTCTTGCTGACATTTTCTACAGTTTCTAAGATCGGACTGGTGTTTTAAGTTTGGACTCATCATTGTGTATGTATTTAAAATGCAATAGGTCTGGACATACACACCTGATGAAAGAATGTGTCTGTGGCTCGTTCAGGGCTTTTACATATGCAGGTTGTTATTACATCACTGTAGTAAAAATATGTAAAACACAATAAGTGATTTTAAATGACATATTGGCATATTTATAAATAAAATTAATTACAATTTCTATGCTGATATTGTTCTGTTTTGTTGCACATACGCAATAAGAGACTGAACACAAAGAGGGAAGCTCTGCAGACACCATCTGCTGTCTACAAAGCACCTTGAGATTGTATCTCTGCCTGATGTAGCTGCCTGGCTGGAGAAGAGCAATGAGTCCAAACTGCTCTGATTATTATTCATCCTGAGAGGTCTGTATGATATGGGCAAAACAGGCAGGAATGCAGAGGGGGATGGGCACACATCAACACAGCATACTCGATTATAAAAACAAATAACACCAAATTAAAGAGACAAGAAGCTTTAAAAATCAGTGAGGCAACATTTCTTACTGAAACCGGGACATAAAAAGACCACCCCTACAACGGCATTGTTTAGTCTCCCTCCAAACATGTCCTAACAACACATCGCCACACACAGCCAGAGCCGGAGTTCATTAAGGCCCTCACCGTCTGGGTATATTGCTTTCCTTAGTTTTTGACTAAAATGTCCATACAAAAACTGTGGGATTCCAATCAAAAATGATGCGATATCTTTGCGGTGCCAGCAGGAGGCAATAATGTTGACAATAACGATGTCACAAATCAAAAGAAGAAGATCGTAAACGTTGCTACGCCAAAGTTAGAGTAAAGATTATTTCATGTTATAGCACTTATTTTCTTTTAAGTTGTTGACTTAAAAGAAAATAGTTGATCCAAGTTTAGTGGAAGTAGTCAAAACAAAATTTGACAAAAGTAGAAACATTTTACTGTTGTGGTTTTTTACACAGATTGTAGAATTGGGAAATGTAAAGTGACCAATTAAACTTTACTCTGCAAAACTTTTTCTCAGACTTTTTATTTCATCAAAAAAAAGAAGAAACCTTAACTTTCTAAGTCATGTGTGAACTATGGAGACTACTCTGGTCAGCAGACGTCTGCTTAGGCGAGCCAGCATTAGTTTTTATGCTCCTCAGCGCTGAAACAAACTCATTGGAAACCTGAGATGTGCACAAACAGCTAGCTCCTTTTAATTGGGAGTGAAAATAAAATTGTTTACTGTGGCATTTGATTTATGAATCACACAAATGAACTATTTCCCCAGACACTGATGAGTGACTAAAGCATAGAATAAAAGACTGTCTGCACCACTGTAATGGACCAAAAAAATCTCTGGACAGTCATTTTTATTTATTTTTTTTATCTGTAAAATTGCATATAAACATTTCTTACTTTTTATCCAATGCTTTTAAATGTTTTATATATTAAGCTTTCTTATATTTTAATGTATTTCCTTTCATTTTCATAAAATTAATTGAGTTACCTTGAATTACCTTGTGTATGAACAGTACTATGAAAAGACACTTGCCTATCAAAATGAAACATATTACTAAAATAAAGCTCTCTAAATTTAGCAGTACTTTTGAAATGCTTATTTCTTTAGAAGAGATTAAATGTATAAGAAACTGATATTAGCTAGTTAATAAATAAGGCTTCATTTGGCTGCTCAACAGACAGGCCAATTTTAAAATACCAGTACGTTGGTAGACATGATGCATGGTGCAAGAGACAAGATTTGCTGAATGTTAAAGAAACGGACAAATAACTCTGTCATAGTCCCTTCACCTTGACGAAACAGATTAGTTTTCCTGCTAATGGGTGAGAAAAAACAAAGCAGATTTCTGCCATTTAAAGCAAATCTAATTTCAGTCCTAATTCAGTCAATCTTGTTTACATACCTTTCAGTTTCCTCTTCAGGTAAATGTGTTTTTGTCTCAAATCCTGGAAGACTCTTCATGTCGACATAACCGTCTGTTTCATTTGTTGAAGACAAAACCCGACCAGGACGATCAAAGAAGTTTGCGAGTGGCATCTGTCGAACTGGCCTCCACTGTGGCACCTGAACATTCTCATAATCTGAGCTGAGCGGAGGAACGTTCTCATAATCTGAGGTATCAGTGTTGGGGAAGGAGATAGAGCGGGGCTTGGTGAAAGGAAGAGGTGCAAAAGGCACTCGGGAGCGGTCCTCGAATGACTCCACTCGGACAACGCTCCTGTTGAGGAAGGCCACAGAGTTCCCTTTCCTTTTACTCTCTTTGTGCAACAGAAAGTGGGATGAAGACTCAGGTGAACCCTGAGGCTTGTTTGCCTGACGTAAATTTAGTTGTGGAGAACCACTCATGCTCTGCCGATCTAACTCCAAAAGTCTGTTGTGTGAACAATGGCTGGACTCAGCCGAGGATTTCAAAGAGGAAGACTTGGCATCTGTTCCAGACTTATGTTCCGTTTTCCACCCAAATTTAAGTAGAAAGCGCTTAATGGAGGATTTCTTTTTCCTGTCCTTCTCTGAAAACTCTTCTCTAGTAAGAAGAGAGGGGGAACTTTTTGTGATTGGCTTTTTGGTGATATAGGCCAGCTCAAAGGGAGGGGGGATATCCATCAAAGAAGTAGGTGTGGACAGGGCACTAGATGAGAGAGGTGAGCACCTGGAGAAGCTCTCAGATGAGGAAACCCCGTTTCTATGTCTGTAGGAATCATCCTTGTAGATACAGAAAGGTGTGGTATGTCCCTCCATGGACAGGGAGCGTGGGTACAGAGACAAATATTTGGGTTTGGAATAGCTTTTGTGCCGTGTTGAATTTAACACTGGGCTGCTGCTCAGTGCAGGTTGTCCTAATCCACTAATGTAGGTCTTGTGGAGAAACTGTACTCCCCGATCCCCAACAGTAGTGGAAATATAATTTGACAAAGAGTGTGTTCTAATACCAGCAGTCTTGCTATCCAAAAGAAAACCACTTTCGGTACATGAACTCTTCCCTGGTTCCTCATAAACATGCTCATCTGTAATGTTGAGCTCCATGTCACTGGTCTCATCCAGAAAGGGCACGATGTGACCCTCCAAATCCTCATCATCTTTGAAGACTTCAGAGTCATTTGGAGATAGCAGCTGGCTCTCGGAGAAAGAAGACGTCAGTGAGGTGTCTGTGTCTGTTGGCACAGAGATGGCAGCCTGTCTAAACCATGGCTGGCAGTCCAAGTGGTTCAACATGTCCTCCATTTCATTAGCCTTGTCATTGCTGTCACACTCAATACCTTTATCAGTGTTCATGCAGTCCACTAAATGTCCATTCTCAAGTGTTTCATTGTATTTTCCAGCTGGTACTCCAGATCTTTTTACAGACGTAATGCCACTTTCTGAGAGCGTAGCTGTCATGTTAATAATATCTTCTGAACAGATGTAAAAAGGCTCAATTGCTTTAGAACAAACTTGTTGGATTTTAGGAATGTAGTCATACAAACTAACCTCCTGCTGATTTTCACCCTTTCCATTAATTTGATGGCCACACATCAACTTCAGGCTATTACAACACCAATTTGGATCTGGCTCTTTCTCTCTTCCATGAGTGTCTGTCTTTCTGTCCTGAAGACATAGGCCATTTTCATCAGAAGAAGACTTTGATAAATCATCTGCAGTGCTTCTGTCTCCATTTGTTTGAAGCTGCTCCTGCTTCATGACGGAGTGGCAAAACAATCTGTCTTCAGCACCAGCAGAAATGTCTCCCATTGAGAGGCCGTCCACGTCAGCCAGTGCCTCACCTCCATCACAACCTTCAGCATCCATGTCGTCTGTGTCAGTGATCTCCTCTGCCTCCTCAGAGTCAGCTGTAAGTCTGTCGTCACTAACCCATAGCGTTTTCAGGGAGTCCCCTTCCTCTGTAAGGGCACTGTCTGTTAATCTGCAATCTTCCATGTTCTTACTTTCATCTTCCTCCTTTGCCGCTTCTGTGCCTTCACTGTCCACCGTCCCCTTTGATATAGATTCTCTTTTGTCGAATTTGAGACTACTGAGATTTAAGTGTTTCTTCCCAGATGATGTGTTCATGATAACTTTGTTCAGGCCATTCTGCTTCACAGTTGCTTCGTCACCCCTTGCATCAGAAGATTGTGCACTGCCGTTACTGAACCCTCCTTGGTTCCCATTTATCAGCACTTTGACTTTAGGTTTTGGGGCTACAGAAGGTTTAGGACCCCTGGATGCAGAACTAAGAGGGGAAAGCAGCTTCAGGTTGGCGTGACAAACAAATCTTGGCGTTGGAGCCGCTGAAGGTTGGGTGCAGTCTAAAAGAACAACAGGAAAAGGAAACTGTAAGATTATTGACTTTAAAATAGCTTACAGAGTCATTTGTGTGGCGTTCCTGTGACCTAAAATGGCTCAGCAACTCACAAAGACAGAAGTAAATGGTGTGTGGTCAGAGTCAGACCACTGAGATCACAGTAAAACGCTTTCTCAACAAAATCTGTAAAAGTAACTAATTTCCTGCTGGCAAACTGCTAAGTTAACCACCCAGGATAATAAAAGGAGTTTTGCCATACCAGAAAGCCAACAATGTTTTGCAAAAGTATCGCATGTGTAATGACCCAAAAACAACCCACATTTTCAGTCTTAAATACGTGCTAGCTAAATTTAGGCTGCCAAAGATTGTCAACAGAGCAGTCTTAATATGGTTGATATTTCTGTTATAAGAACAAGAAAGGCCTCTTGCACACACAGAACCAAACAAATTTACTTTATACAAACTCCTTCAATATTTGCTTAACCTGAATCCTTTGGTAATGCCATTAGGACATGTGCCAATTAGTTTTAGCTAAACATTGTACCCAGGTTTGTTGGGCTGGAGTGGAAGGACCATCTTCAATTTACACATAACACCATTTTTAATTAAAACATCCATATAATAGTAGTAAAATAATGATGTAAAGTAATGCCTAAGTGGATACATGAATGATGGACGGATAGAGGCTAACCAATGGGTTGTATGGACAAATTTATGTATGAGATGTTTCATAGAGTTGGCTCTCTGACCATAAAAACCCAAACTCTCCTAAGAGTTTGATTTTGTCGTGTCTGCAGAAGCAGACAACATTAGTTCTGATTATCATTGGAGGTGCTTTTGAGGAATAAAATACCATATTTGACCAAAGACTCATTTTGTAGATTAACCCAAACTAGACTGTTTTTCGTCCAGCAGTTTTGGAACTAAAAAAGAGAAGCAAAATTGTGGCAACACCTGGTTTCCTTGGTCAGTCTTTGTCCATAGGATGGCTAATTCCCAAAACTACAGTGGACTTGTTGAAATCTGGTGCTATAGAAAGGCGATAGCGTACTGATAATGAGTAATGCATGCTTTGACACAGTTCCAAAAGAATACAAAGAGGTCTGAGGGATTTCCCTGACTCACTTCCTGTGATTCAAGCCAAAGAGACCTCTGTCAGGAGGCCTTTAGCTTTAAAAACAATACATGAAACAATAGATAAAACAATTATGAACCAAAATATGTCTTTTATGGATCTTGTACGCCAACTGTACCCCAAAACCTTCTAAATGACAAAGCATAGTTATTTTACTGAAATTATAAACTTTATCAAATATTGTGAGACTTTACTTTTTAATACACCATTTTACATTATTTATATTCATGGTTTTAGAAATGTGCTGCTTTTTATACAGAAGTATCAGTCTATTTGAGTTTTAATCGTAACAGTTGTTATAATCAAATCCAAAACAGACGCTTTACTTTAACAGCACAATTATGTCTTATTGAAGAAAAAAATATTTTCCTGGTGGTATTTTCCGAGTTCAATAACAAATGTAAAAAGTGAAAATGTTACAACATATAACAACTAATATTTTTCTCTGATCTTTAGAAAATGTGGTCAAATATCGGAATGGAAACCGGTGGAAACTGTTAACCGAAAACAAACGAACAAAAAAAAATTATCTCACCTGTGTTCATCTTTGCGCGGCGATCGCCTCCAACATCCCGTCCGCAAAAGCAGACGCGGCGCAGGACACTTTGCAAACGATTGACAGCGGATCCCGGCAGTAAACTCCGCCGAAATGTCCGCACAGACGCTGAGTGACTGCGCCTGTTTCCCACCGCTGGCTCCGTCTCCTTTCCTGCTCAGCTGATCGCCCGCGCGTCCTACAGCGCGCAGGACGCGACTGGAAACCAAATGTGGGGACTCGATCTGATAACACACACCACCGCTGACATCCCTCTGCAGACACACAGACGCCGCAGGTCCGGACAAGTACCGAGACAACCGAGAACCGTAACATCAGCGCAAACTCCAGGCTGATTAGTGGTTTGTCTGATGTGCGCTCGTTGGTACATGGTGCGGAGGTAAGAGGGCAACAGTCTGCGCTGCAGATGATGGGACGCTTTAATGACGTTAAAGCTGTGTAATAATCCTATTAGGAAAAATGACCCCAATTCATAATAACATCTGACTGTATTAACCTTTCATAAAAATCCACCATGCAGCGTGGAGAAATGAAACAACTGTAATCCAGAGAGCTTGTCGTTATTATTAATGCAATAATGAAACAAACAGTTGAATCTGTTAAACTCAGATTTTCATACATTTTCTGGATTTTATGCACCCTTTCTGCAAAGAATTTATGTTAAACAACTAAAACACAGTAAATAACACATTTCTAATTTCAAAATATACTTTACTTCTTAAAACTGTTTAAATTCTAACTATTTCCTAAAATAATTTTACTCAAAATTGATTTAATCTCTGAAATTAGTTTATCTCTAATTTATGCTGAAATAAATATTAGACGTAAAATACAATACGTGTCTATATCTGTTTTAGAAATTACCTTAAGTCAGAGGTCCAAAGTCACAGGCATCCTGCATGTTTTAGTTTTCTCCTTGGTTTAACGCACCTGGATCAAATAATGGCTCTTAGAGGCCCTAAGAGGAACATTGACAAGCTGAAAAGGTTGTTCCTGCCACCAGAGAGAGAACTAAAACGTGCAGGATTCCTGTGACTTTGGACACCACTGACTTAAGTGATGAACGTCTGCAGTATCATCACTATCCAGAGATGGTCCCACGTTTGAGGGGCCTTCAATCTTACCAGCATTTACATACGGGACCCTTAGTAGTGGAAAATAGGCCCCATTTGGACTTTTAGCACTCATTTGGCTATGTAGGGTTGGTGTGAGTCTCTGGATAAAAAGATGATACTTGATTCAAAATACTAAATACATGCTGTAATTTTGAACTATTCAAGAGCTAAATTACTAACTAGTTGGACACCAATAAAAATTAAATAATCTTACAAATAAAAGTTATTTATGAACAATTAACCTATTTTTGCATTCTCATTTTACAGCTTCAAAAATAGTCAATTCAGAGCTAATGCTAAAGTCAAGCTTTTAAACCTTGAGAGCGTTCGTTGTCAGTAAATGCATATCTAGTGGTGCTTTATTTAAGTTTTCTTTTGTTTTTTAACATGGTTACAAACTAAATTAAATAAACAATTTTAATAGTTAGCCAGTCTTACTGTGTCACTACACATTAAAAATGTGACTGATCTATTTGTCGCATGTTAATTTAACATTTCAGTTGTTAAACGTACATAGTTTCTACTCTGAAGTGTTGGATAAGATCTACCCAGCGCCTTGTCGCATCAGTTTTATTGACTGGATTCTAGCTATTTGTTTTAACAGAGTGACTGTGGTAAATAATAGTTCTCATGGAAGTATCCTGAAGCTGGAATAAAGCCCCCCACATTGATAAACCAGCCTTGTTCCCACTGCACACCCATCTGTCTGTTTGATTGCTGCACAACAGGCTCGTTTTTTTATTACAAAACAGGAAACTGCTCTCCCTGTTTCCTGCTCAGCCCAGCTCCACATCCTTAGCAGCCCATGGACACTATTTAACCGTACATTCACTGTGACTCACCAGCGCAGAAGTAAAGACAAAAAAAAACAACTGAATTGTGGTCAGCTGGTTGAAGATTTATTACACTAAAAACCTGTGTGTAGTGGACCACCGCAAACAAACAACTGCATTAATAAGGGCGGTGACTGTGAGGCTGATCGGTGCAGCTGCAGAGGGGGAAAAACAGCCGGCGTGTACCACAGGTTGTTTTGAGCCATGCATCGCATGAAACTATTTCATATTTGGGTCCATTTGTTTTCGGAGAAGGCTTGACCTCATTTGTAAAAGTGCTCCATTTTTACATTAAAATGGATGAGGCTGGTTGCATGTTTCAGACACAAATTTCTCCAAGGGAGGCTCAGAAAAGCCACAAGTCCGCGATCAGAACCACAGTTCATTCATTTAATCCCTATTTGATAATGCAATTTCACAGTTTCTGAACAGCCTCTTCGCTCCCAGCTTCAGATTTATGCAGCAATCATTTTCACATAATGTGAAGCGCTGTAGATCTTAAGGAAAGTGCTGTAGATACCTCTGTAGTTGCTCCAGTTTTTGAATAGGAGTCCATCGCTCAGCAGACACATTTATATTGAAAATCAGACACTTGGACGACTGGGACTGCTGTAAGTGCAATCCATCTGAAGCTTTGCTGCACACTGAGGCTTTCCTCTTCCATAGCAGAAAATGATTAATGCATCGCACTTAAAGGGCAAAAGTCAATCCCTCTCTACATCAGGCAATCGGGCCGTGGCTGCTGGCATATGATTGTCATTCGTTGATAGGCTCCCTGGTACAATAGTTCAGTATGATTTGTTTTTGAAAGTCCTTCTGGACTTGAGCAAGAAACTTAAACTTTATGGCTAATTTTAGACAAAAGCACCATAAATGTGCTGTGACTAAGTGGGTGTTCAGCTCATTAACAAACATTATGTGGTTGCACCTCTGGCCTCGTTTTTGTTGGTGCAATTATTGTGTTTTCATCTTGAGTCAATAAAGGGGAGGATGATAAATTGTGCTCCGTGGCCCCAACCAGCACCAGCAGATCCTCTGAGAACATCGAGAAGCTCGAATTTATTTCGTCTTGGATGAGCAGCAGTTCTTGCATGCAGACTTTCGACCACAACTCTTAGATAAGATACAGCTTGTATTATATTGTTGCTGTGAAATATCATGTAATTGTCAGGATTACAACAAACCACAGCATTTCAGCATCGTGTGCTTCTTTCTATACGATGTACGAGGGGGTGGGGGGCACCATTTTTTTTCTCCATTCATAAAAAGTGAAGCCCAAACATTGCGTGTAAGCAGATTAATAAAACGGATTATACGGGGTTGTACGTTAAAGTTCAGGTGCCCAAAGCAGAAAAGGTCAGTACCACACATGAATCTAGTTTATTGTTGAATGTATGTACAACAAAGTCTTTTAATGCTAAGCTTAATCTGCATTTGCACAAATCCATGTGGGACTCAGGCATTTACAGAGCCATATCCTCTACATACAAGGTAACAAAGGACCTTCTCCATGTTAACTCTTTAAAAGCTTTACCACAAAACTAACTTATATTTGGGTTTTGTATATGTTCATGGGTTTTTGACATTTTATTTGTAAACAGTGGCTAAAAAAATGCCCAATAAGGCATCAGTTTTACGTTTTATGCTCTGCCACAGCTTGTCAGTTAGATCCACCAGAAGGTCTGAACTTTGACTAGACCACTCTAATGTGTGAATCCGTTGTATCACACAGGCTATGTGTTTACAGTAATTTTTCTGCTGCAGTTTCTAATAGGTTTTCTTCCACTTTTGTCCTTTATTTAGCTCAACTCGACTTCTTAACTTGGTTAGCTTTCCTGTTCAGACTGAAGAAGAGCATCTTCACAGCATGATGCTGCCACCACCATGTCTCAGTGAGGAAGGTGTGTTCATAGTGATGTGAAGTTTTAGTTTTCCATCAAACAGCATCTTAAGCATCTTTGAGTGTCCCAAAAAGCGCTATATAAGTCTGATGTATTAATATTTTGCATCTGGCCCAGATCTTTCCATTCGGGTCTCAAACCACAGATCGAGTAGCCAAAATGAGGAGTGTGTCAGTGGATATTGCAAATTCATTGTGTTTACCCTGTAACAGGTAGAGGACAAGGCAAACATTTTTGAAAAGTCTGACCCTGAGGTCACTTGTTGTTTGTGAGTCTCCTGTTTACGTCAGGCGAGGAAGGAGAGCGTCTGCTCCTCTCTCCCGCTCCGAGGTGGAACAATAAGACTGGGACTTAAAAAAGGAACTCCATCTTGATATAGTCCTTCCTGCGACTGTTTTCTAGTCTTTCAGCAAAGAGCGCACAGGGTGTGGCCACTGAATTTAAAAAGATAATCCCAGATAGTTTCAACTTCCACCTCATTGTCCTGCCGTTTTACATCACTGAAGGTTTAAAGGGGAACGTTTTACTTTTACTATTTGCAACTTTATTTGCTTTTAATTTTTATTTTGTATTAAGCAGTTAACACCTTTGATGAAAAACTAAGCTTGTGTTAAGTGTTAATTCTACATCGGGAAGAACTCATTTTACAGGAATGACATTTTATTTTACGCCCAGCAGACACTAGTCAACGTCAAGTTTTGATTTTTTTTTTTTTCTTCACTGTTTAGTCTTTCGGACATGTAAACTGTCCATTTGTTGAACCAAGTGGATGCAGGCACAAACCTTTGTGTCTTGGTGCTGTAAATGTAGCTTCCCTTCACATCGAGCTGAGGAAGAAAACACAGCTGGAAGGTTGTTTTTGTTCTTCTGTGAGAATGTTTGTTCTAAGGTGTGTGAGACGTGCGTAATTAAAATAGCGGTTTCCTCGTGAAGCTGCTTTTTGCTTTGCAAAGAGTTGAGATCACGGAGGATTTTTAGCAAGACGCTTATCCAGAGGAAGCAAGTGAGGGCCAAGAATGTGTTTGGAGCGCAGTAAATTAAGGAGCACAGGTAAATCGACAAACTATTTACAGCAGCTTTATGTCAACATTTTGTCACATCACGACTAAACGACTTGGTTTAGTTTAGTTTTGCAAACACAAGTCTGAAGTGTGGATCTGATCCCCATAAATAAAATACCCTAAAATCAAAAGCCTCCAGTATAAACTATGATCTCAGTGTAAATGGAGCAGATTCATTTTTGAGGTTGAGAACATTCTACATTTTCAAATGAATTTAAAGTTGGTGGTTATAACATAACAAAATTGCTAAAAATGAAAGGTTTGAGTAGCTTAGCATAGCAGTGTGTGTGCAAGGTTGTCTGGCCCTATGGATTAGGCACAAGCATCCTCGAACGCCCCATAACCTGGATAAAGTTGAATGCGTGTCAGACGAGAGTGTTTGTGTTATTAGTCCTAATTCTCCTCACTTTGCTCAGGAAAGCCTGGATATCCGTAATAATCTCCACACCTCATCATTATTACATGAATTGGCTCTCAGTGCCACCAGCTGGCTCTGAATCTATTTGAATATTGGTTGAAACCTTAGAAATAAATACATCCATCATGTTCTTGTCATGTGAAAGCATGAGGAGCCGCCTCCTTCATCTGAGCCGGGATCTCACATCTGACTAAAACCACAGAGGATTAACCTGGATTGACCTCGTGTGATGAGTGTAGCGGGTTGCCTTCAAATGCATCTCATCATATGTGTATATTTGCATGCAGCAGGGGGAAAAAATCCACCCCAAAAGAAAAATATTTTCAACTTTAAAGAGTAGAAATGTAAGTGAAATGACCAAAACTTTGAACAGTTTTTAGTAAAAGACGGAGCAGAAAAAGAACTGTGATGACTCTGCCGCTCTTTATTTAAGGTAAAAATATATATCCTCATATTTGTATTTGTTGTGCTGGTAGAAAAGTATATTATATTTCCAGAAGTGGCCAACACAGCATATTTCATTCTAGTGTCAAAGGGAGGTAAAGGTTAGAATGGCCCATTCAAAGTCCATTAAATCCTTTTTTGTCTTCCCTCTCATGTTTGACATGAACTTCAGCAAATCATCTTTGCTACATCTATTTGCTGACGCTCTTTCTAACTGGTTGATTTGCTATTTATGTTAACAGGAGCTAGTGCATCTAACAAAGTGGTCAGTGAAAATTGCTCAGTGCTTACAGATTTGACCAGACATAAGCTATTAGATGTACAAAGTAACAGTTATTTAATATATGGGTGATATGGGCAGATGCCCAGGGCAGCATTAGAAAGGAGTACACCCAAGAACCACATAAGTAAAACTTATCAGATAGTTAAGCAGCCTGGAGAACTTTGTTATTAACTCTTTTTCTCATGCACAGTGTAATGGACAATGCTTGCTACTGGAAATGTGTTGTGTCATCATGGAAGAACCAACACTGACAGTCGCATTTTTTTGTTTTGTATGTTGAATTTTGACGCTGTGGTTGTAGAGGAACATTTTCTGTTCCCAAGTAAGAGTTTTAACCTAATTATTTCAGCTGGTTTATCCACATCTTATCTGCAATCCTTTTATTGATACTCAAGTTATTTATTTTAGGACTGAATGGAAATGATGAGATCATTTGAGATTTAAATTAGAGCCACAAAAGCATTTTCCTGTCACTTCTTCTCATAATGTTGAAACTAATGTGTAATTCTTAAAGTTTACTTTAATTCAGCAAACTACCATTAACAATGAAGAGGAAAAGCAGGGCTGGATTGAGTCTGTTTTTCAGCGACAGCATTAATCTTTCACTGAAGGACACATTTGGATGCAAGCCGTCCCTTAACAGGCGCTGGATCTTACAATCAATACTGGCCACAGGGTTCTGCAGAGAGCGAGGGTGACATCTTTGCTGCCAAGAAAGCTTGCTTCCTCCCTTTACAGCCTCTAATTAAGACGAAGTCGCTAGCTGTCGCATATCACCGCCAGCACAGAGCTCACTGTAAAGTTTTACTGATTCATCTTATCCATCTTGCTGACTCAAGTCACTGAACATCTAAATTAACGCGGGAAATGTTAGGAAAACCTACATCTTCTTGATTTTGTCCTTCAAAAGAGAACAAGGAAACTGATTAAAATTGAATAAAAATGAATATGTGTGAGAAGTTGACAATATTACTTACTCTGGTATTATTTCTGTTGAGTTTAGCTGATACAGGAGGTCAACTTCTACTAAATATGTCCACTTGCTTATATTATTCGGTATGTTTTTCTTTATTAACAGGGTTTGAATAATTTTCTCCTGGTGTGGTGATTTGTTTGTATTCTCTACAGCCACATGCTGCAAAGCATCTGAGCTGAATCTGGATTCCCCAGATAATTTGGCAACAAACATAAAAGTGTTTTGTAAAGAGAGCCAGGCAGACAGAAATGAGTCATGACAACTGAAGGTCGTTTTGCGCCATGTTGCTGCTAAACACGGCACCTGTCCTAAAGCCGGTTCAATCCTTGTTTTATGCTGTCATATTTAATAAATGAATGTTAATTTATGTCAGTAACTCAATTCACTAAGTGAAGCACATTATATTGATTAACGACACATAGGCTGAGGTTTTCAAGCATTTATTTCTGTTGAGATGTGTTGATTTACCACTTACAGATAATGAAAACAGGACAATTTAGGTCAGAAAATAGATCAGAACAAAGCAAAAAATATATAGATTTTTTAAAAAAGGTATGTTTAATCTGCTAAAAATCTCCCTCCAAAATTTAGGACCCTGATTTTCAAATGAAAAGCAAAACTGACTATTAGGAACAGTCCAGAACTTTGTCCAGGTGAGAAGAGTAAAGTCTTAATTCAAACGAGACAGTTGCAGATTATATAGCATACATCTCTTTGTGATGGCTCTTGAAGCAGTTAATTTGTTTTTTCTATGGGTGCAATCGTTACAGAAAGACATGAAGTTCTGCTCTCAGAATAAAAATGTAAGCAAAAGTATTCAAAGTTTTGAGAACAACTGTTATGATATCCGGTTTTCTGACTGAAAATGTGTGCTCTTGGATTATAGCAGAAAAATTCCCCCATGTTTTTCCACCATAGCTTTTCCTTCCACTGAACTTTCCATTATTACGCATTCTATGAAGCGCCTGCTTCTTCAGCAGTGACTCTTTGTGGCTTCCCCTCTGTTGTGTTATTGACTGTTTTCTGGACAGCTGTTTTGTCAGCAGTCTTCTCAAGCCTTTTTATTGACTACCGGTCAATTCTCTGACAAACTGAATTTCAGATGTTCATTAATTTAAATGAAACAAGTTTAAACAGCAACAGATGAAATATACGCAAGAAATTAGCCAAAGTTGTCCCTTCAATGTGGAGGTTCAGGAAAGATGAGAACTGAGCTGACTGCCAATGAGCCCAGAGCCCCTCTGCGGGTTTTTGTTTAGTTTTTTTTTTTTTCTTTTCCTCTTTCACATGGACAAAATTTATGAGGCCATTACGAGTGTGGATGCAGTGTCAACATTACCGCGCTAATATCTTTATCCAGCTTGGTGAGGACGAGGAGGAGGGGGAGGAGGCGGTGGCTGTGAGACGACACACACATGCTGCCTGGAAGACAAACTGTCCCGTAGTACGACACACGCACACACATACACACACACACACACACACACGTTTGGCAGGTATCTTTGTGGGAACTTTCCATTGACTTCCATTCATTTCTACAGCCTATATCTTACCTTTACCCTTTCCCTAACCCTAGCCATCACATACCAAACCCTAACCCTAACCAAAACTTAATTCACACCTTAGTCCTAACTCTGACCTCTGACCCTAAAACAAGGTTTCCCCTTGTGGGGACAAGGCTTTTGTCCCCACAACGTAGTATATGTCAGAAAAATCGTCCCCACAAGGTATTATAAACAAAGGCACACACACACACACACACACACACACACACACACACACACACACACTTAAATCAGCCTCAGCATCCCAAACGCATTAGCTCCTCACGTTGCTGCAAGCTGGGTAATTAATGCGGTCAAACTATTATTTTTCACTTAAAAACGTGTTTAAGGCAGCGGGAAGCTGGTGAGATTCCAAGAGAATGAAAATCAATGTAGAGCCGCTTGTGGCAGCAATCCTGAGATCAACTCAGAGGCAGAGCACTTATTACGCTGCTAGTGTAACGGCGGCATTCAGAAAAATAAGTCTGGTATTACTGAACTTAATCTCTTATTGTCGGCAAATCCCACGAAATATGAGTGAGAGAGCAGGTTTTAATCCTCGCTCTCTCTTCTAATGATTTCTCTATAAATGTCATAATATGTTCAAATACAAATGTACTCTATTACTGCACACTTTGTAAATGAAAGATCAGTTCTCAGATGTGATTTATGTGTAGATTAAAATTGTAACGCTTATGAGAACATTGCAGATCTTTTAAATCTTTAGTATTTTTGCTGCCAGTTCCCGCCATTGAATCCAGTCTCTTCGTTTGCGGCCCGTATCACTTTAACGCATCACTTTGCTGATTAATTGCTTATTTTCTTTATCTCTCCTCCTCTGCGTATTTTTGTATCGATCCGATACCAAGTAAATACATAATCAGTAGCACCAATACCAATACAGATACAATTTTATTATTATTATAGCACATCCTCAAAAATCTGAATTTGTGTGTTTTTGTAGTTTTTTTGTCCTTTGAATTAATTTTGCTGAAATTAATTCAAAGGACAAAATGTAGGACATAATTTAAATAAAGTTTATAGATGTTTACAAAATGCTTTAATAATATAATTACATGATAAACAAACAATATGAAAACAAAAGAAATATGTGTGCATTGCTTTCTAAATAAACAAAGTGTAAAAAAAATATTAAGAACAAATCAAATCAAAATCTTTATTATGGTAAGTCGAGAAACTACAATACCAAAATAAAATAGTATTTCATGAGGAAATCTGAAACTAAAATATCTATCTGATCATGTTAGTATTAAAATTATCAGTATTTTTTTTAATTGGAGTATCAGTCTTAAAAAAACAAAATCTTACCAAGTATTTTTGTATAGTTTCTAGAGAAAAATATCTTGGTACATTTGAAATAAGAAAAAATTAACTGACAACTTAGCTTTTATTGTCACTTATTGTAATTAGGCTGTTGCATGTGTATATTTTTTTTTAAATTATGCTTTTTAAATACTGAATACAATTTTTTTAGTCAAAATTCTGTTTTTATGATATATTTTTTATATTTCTTGTATCTTTGTGTGAATCTACTTGCTGTCACTTTGCTATTGTGAATTTCCCCTCTGTGGGACAATAAAATGTATGTCAATTTCTATTTCTGATTTTACTTTTAGAGCTTCTAAAGGGCTTTTTGAACATCTCTGATGGCTACAGGGGCCACAAATGGGACTCCATGTAACTCTGGTTTCACAGTATAATTTTGAAGTACTTCATTCTCCATACATAAACAAATCAGGATTTTTACCTGGAGAACATTTGCAATAACTTCATTTATGTGCAAACCTGAAATCCAATCTTGCAGTTTAAAGCGCCAGGGTGAAAAAGTTTGCGTGTGAATCAAAGCTGTTAAAGTTCATCAGCATTAGTAGTTTATGGTCAAAATAAAGACAGAGAATTATCACCAACATTAACCCAGCTGCCCTGACTTGTGATTGGATCCATTACGAACTCCACAGGCTCTTGTCCTCCTCCATGCGATCCATCTGCTTCAGAGCCCAAACTGCAGCAGGCCTGCTATCAAGCTCGCTGCCACCAGCCTGGTTTCCACGTTGCTGTTTAGTGGCAGCGCAGTGGGGGGCAGGAGGGGGGGGGGTGCGGCGCCAGCAGGGCCTCGTGGCAAGAGGGGTTCAATGGCCGCGATGACATTAACTCTCATTAAGCTCAGCAACTCATTACAGCGCACCGTGGGGCGATGCTGACCGAAGGACCCGTGGCTCCTGCTGAAGCGTTGGCCTCTCACAGAGTGCAGGTGGTGATGCATGTCACTGCATGACTATCCACTGATGAGCCATTAAAGGAACCTACAGCAGCAAAACAAGTGCATGTGTTAAGCAGATGAGGGAGATAAAGGCAGTAACATTTTTTACTCTGCAGACACGATTCCTGGTTGGTTAATTGTAGTCACAGGAGTTGAAGATAGATATTCACACCCTTTGGATTCTTTTCAGATGTTGCCACATTACAACCATAAACGTATTTTATGTGACAGAGCAGCACAAAGAAGCACATTGGTGAATGTAATTGGCTCCAATGATTCAACACTTTTTTGCTGCAAATCTTTACCAGCTTTGCACATCCAGGGGCTGAAACTTTTTTGCCCCTTCATTTTTATTTCATTTATTTGTTTATTTCCTTAAATAGCGTCAGGCTGGTTGAAAAACATTGGTGAAATCTTTCAGCTCTTTCTAAGATGGACTCAACTGAATTCAATTTTATTTAATCAAGGACAGCACAGTAAACAATGTTAGAAAAACAAAGGTTTTGTAGCCACAGGCTAATTTGCAAATCCAGCCTGAACTTTAAAGGAGTCGCAATGTCATTTTATACCACAATCAAGTAACTATGTTACCTTCAGTTGTTATAAAATGCTGTGTATATCAACTGTGACTTAAAAGACTTCAAATCCTGACGCCTTGAAATTGGCTTCTGTCTCTTTAAGAAGCTCCTGCTCTTTTCAGCATTCAGCATTCATGTCACAACATTTCTCTGTTAACCCATTTGCAACCGCATTGGAAGCAATGGACTACAAAGTAGCTCCTCGATCTGCTGAGGCTGATGTGCACAGATAGTTTTCCTCCACACATGTTCACTTAAACCAGCCAGAAAGTTTTTAAAAAATTGGTTTCATCTGACTGGACCAGTTTCCTCCACATGCTGGAGTTCTGGTAGGTTTGCTGCTGAGCTCTTTCCGTTTTCAGAAGATGGATTGAGCAGATCTCTGAGAAATGTTTAAAAACAGGACATCCTTTCATGATCCAACTCTGCTTGCAAAACAGCTGTATGTCCTGTAAGTGAACTAGTACTTAGGTGTCTTCTGAAGGCAATGAGTTGCGCTGGATTTTATATATTGGAGTAAAAAGGGACTGAATACAAATGCATGCAGAAATAGAATATATCGTATAGTTTCTCTTCCTTTTCACTGTTCTGATACTTTTTGTTGGTCGATCAGATAAAAACCTTGAAGTTTGATGTAACGTGAGAAATTGTGAAAAGTTCACATGGTATTGATAGCAATTATTGATTCTAATATAATTTTTTGCAAAATAATTAGTTCAACATATAAAAAGTTTGATTAAATCAGTGAATAGTGTTACTTTACTGAAACTCGACATAAGATGGAGATGAGATGATGACTTCAGAGAGAAAACAGGAGCACAGCCATCTGTTTTAGACTGACATGTTAGAAATTCATTTCTTCGGACATTAAAATCTTTCCCTTGGATTTCATCTGTTGCTGGCATGGAGTCAAAAGCCAACCTAAAAACATAAAACGGCTGTATGTATTCTTGAGTTTATAGATGTTGTGTAAAGTTACACTGTTCATTTACGGTGAGCTTTCAAAAGCTTTATTTTAGTGAACTTATATTTGTCTCGTCTGCCCCAGAGTTGGAAATTTATGAGTTTGATTCCCTTTTACGGTTCAGATTCAGTCCCCAGCTGTGTCATTGAAAGTCTGCATCATAAAACTGCCTCAAGGATTAAAAGCCTCTCATAGAGGAGCAGGTTAGCTCCCTACACATCTGCAGGTTTTAAACATGTCGGATTCTGTAACTGTGCGAGCCTGTTGCAAGAAAAGCAAGTGCGTTGGCTGAGGACAGCAGTCGTTTAATCCGTGTTGTGCTGAAAGTTGTTGTGTTTTTGTGCTACAGAGAGTAAATAAGTGGATTTCAGCAAAATGGTTAACATTTTGCACGGGCGAAAAAAGATGAGGATTAGGAGAAAACCAATTCACGGCAGATTCAGGCAGAAACAAATAAAGTAAACAAAGGACTTTTTGCACGAAGTGACCTTCAGATGGATTCTTTGACTCCCTGAATCCCACTGGGAGGGAAAGCATTTCATCCAATCAGAGCTTTTTTATATATATATAAGATATCCATCGCAGCTTGTTGGATCGGCTATTCCCTGTTCACCTTTTATCTCTGTATAACTGCGTTAAGACGGGACCAGACCCGGCCTGTCCCAGCCAGGAACCCTGAAAGAAGGAGAAGATGCAGCACCATGGAGACGGGCAAAATGTTCAGCTCAGGCTTTAAGCTAGGAAACAAAGGAAGCTTTAGAGATAAGACGATGCAATTATATAAATAAAGCTAAATCAGGTCTGAAACATTCTCCAAATACATTTCCTCCTCTGAAAGTAGCAGGTTACAAATGTTTTTGACTATAGCAGACTTAAAGTGCCTGTTTTCCTGTGGTGAACTTCAACCAGGCTGCCTTGTGCTCAACCTAGAGGCTTGACAGCAAGGCTCAAAAACATGAAGGCTGACTGCAATAAAAACAGACTGCAGAGAGCTTATTCCTATTCTTCTTGGTAATTATGAGCAACAAATCAAAAAATCTGTTTCTGAGACAATTTGAGACAATCACACTAAAATCACACTAAAAAGGAGTTTTGTTTCAGAAATGTAACATTCTGTGATAATCCATCTGTTGACGAGACAAACCACAAGGAGAGAAAAACGCAACAGGTCATTGTACAAAATGCTGGCTGTCCACTGTATCCAAACAGATTCATGGAAAATTGAGTGGTAGGAAAAAGCAGGAGAGGAAAAATGTGCTCATGCAACAGCTGTCTATTTAAGGCCTCCGCGACTTCAATTCAATTCACATCTGGATCTCCAGCAAAGGCAGTTCACTGGCTAATAGAAATGTCTTTAAAGTTGAAAAAAAATGTAAAAGTATTAGTCTTTTATTATTAACTATTGTATTCCTTTTATTTCAATTTTACTGAAATGCAGAACTTGGTTAAATACATTTAACTCAAGTTTTTTTCTAAATAATTATGCAAGATTCTTTTATTTCTCACTAAAATAATCCAGGCGCAGCTCATTACAAATCAGGTAAAAATAAAATTCAGATGAGAATAACCAGACCCAACAACGGCCAAAACGCTATTTCAAAGTAACACGAGTGTCATGAACATCACCAATAATTCACGATAAATGAGTCCCAACAAATTGAGTGAATTTTCTACTCAGGAAATGACCATTTCTCTAATAAAAGGTTTTGTACTGCTCTTAATATTCAACTTTTTATGTGAAAATGCAAGTGAGTTGACTGAGGGCAGCAGCCAACACACTGAACACCAAGTCTCGTTTTTATTATACTCTATATGATGTAATGTCTCGTTTTGTTACTCCAAGAACAATTATTTTAAAAACTGTAAATTTAACTGTATTGATCATTAATTTCAGTCGCTATAGCTCCAAAAATGTACTTTTTAATTTTACATACAAGTAAAGCGCCATCTGGTGGCTACTTTTATACTGCGACAAGCAGAAGGTAAGGAAACGATAAACTTCCACATTTCAGAAAGATCAAACCACTTTGGATGTAGTTAAATTATGAATTTTACTTGGAGCAGCATGAAAGGTAAAACATTTTCAAATACAGCAAAACAAAAACTAAAAGCCACCAGTTTTCAATAGAAACCTGTTTATTAAATACTGTATTCTTGGTGAGACTCGGTTTCTATCGGCTCAGTTGGAGTATTTATGTTCAAGGAAGAAGCCCTCAGGTGGAGTTCCTGTAGAAGGACAACATGGCGTCTAAACTCTGAGGCGTGCCTCCAGAAACCTGCTGAGTCTGGCTCTCTTCTCCTGGAGGCGCCGGCTCCTGGGATGCGTAGCGGGTCGGGTACTGGTACGGCGGGGGGAACGGAGGAAAGGCATGAGGCGGTCCTGCAAACTGAAAGGGAGGCGGCGGAGGAAATGGGGGATAGAAAGAAGGAGGCGGCGGATACTGAGGAATGAAAGGTGGAGCTGAAGGCAAGGAGCTGCCTGGAGTTGTGGGCTGTGTAGACAGAGAGGATGCTGGGGGATTTTCCTTCTGAGGCTCAGGCGGTGACGGCACAGCAGGAGGTTCTGGTTTGGTCTCAGGAACTTCTTCTGGAAATGTTGCTGACTTAAAGAACATGTTTGATTTACTCTGATGAATTTTAGCCTTTCCTGGTTTTGGTCTTTTGTCGTCAGCGAAGTACGCAGAGGGAGGAGCAAACTCAGAGTCTCGCTCATCTCTGCGTCGAGTTTTCCATTCGCTAAACATGAATTCTGGGAAAAAGAAATACAAAAAAGCAAACAGGAAGCGTAAACTTCAGCAAATTCAAAGATCTTGAACTTTACAGCTGTACTAACATAAAAGATTAAGTTGAGGAGTTTCTGAACGTACTAAAACTTTTGTTAGAAATTATTTAAAAATGAAAATAACTTGTGAAGCTAGTTGGTTTTATTACATAAATTTACCCACAGAAATGTTAGATTCACATAAAAACATTTTAAGTTGTGACCTTTTATTTAATGTAAAGCTTGATATTGTTAGCTACAAAATGTTTTTCCCTTGCCTCACATTTCTGGGTGAATCTACACTTATTATAGTCATGATTTAATAACGGAAATGTTTTCTTACAAACGTTTAAATAACAAGGTTTACCTTTGCCTCTGTCCCATTCTCTGACATGAGGGACTCCGGGTTTGGTGTCCCTCCTCTCCTGGATCTCCACTTCCACCCTCTTCAGAATGCTGGCCTCTGGCGGCACGTCCGGCTGAGGAATCGGTCCGACTGGCTCATCCTCCTCTTCCTCCGCTGGAACAAGTGATCAACAACAATCCTTTACCAACATGTCTGTTATTACCAAAAAAATAATATCGACTTCATTGTAAAATATCTAACAGTTCAGTGAGTAACATATGCCAACCTTGATTTTCTTCCTCTTTCTCCTCTTCCTCGGTGCCGTCCAGCTTTGCCTTCTTCCTCTTCCTCTGCCTCACCTTGGCCAGTCGAGCCTGCAGGACGGCCTGCCTCTTCTCTTTGAGTCGTTCTCTTTTCGTCCGCTGATCTGTCGTCTAACGGAGAGAACAGACGCAGCGGGAAACATTTCACATTCAACACGAAGCAGCTTAGTTGTCTGGTCTGCAGTATAATCAGATGAAATAACTTCATGCCCAGAATATTGTCAACTGGTGTTGATTCCATCATGAGGTTTCTGTCCTTCCTCATGGGACAATCTGTTGAAATGTGCTTCTTACACGCCTCATGGCTACAAATATCATGCGTGTTTTGTTATTCCTGTTTATCGATGAGCCCACCTGGTCTCTGAGCATGTCCAGAGTTTCTCTTTGCTTCCTGCGCTGCTCTTGGTCCTGAGAGAAAGCGAAGTAGCCCACACCGAGCTCTCGGGCCTCTGAGATAGTTGGGGGGAGGAGGAAGAAGAATAAAACACTTCAGCACCATTTCACATAAAATGGAACTTCAAACGTCTTATTTCAAAGTGCATTAATGCAGAAAACGGGTGTAAACGTTTGCCTGAATCCCTGCGGCGTTGGCAGGTTTCTGCTCACCTTGTGCTCTGATGTCCTCGTAGTGGATGGGTCCAACCGGCCTCTTCATGGCCTCCTCCTCCTCCCTCTCCCACTCCTGCCGCTGCAGCTCTCGACGCATGTCCTCTGAGAGTAAGGTCTTGTCGTTCGGGATTATCCTATGGAGCGCAACAACAAGGCATCATAAACAGATTATATGGAACAGGAAATAAAATATGCAAAGACGCCATAAAAAGCTGAACTTGACATGACGGCGCCTTGTTGAAAACACTTCCTAAATCAACTTCACAATACAACTGTTGCCTTGGTTTAACCAAAGGAGAAACCAAAACATGCTTCACTGATCTACACCTTTTAACAAATGTGTAACTCTAAAATGTCCAACATGACACCTTCTATAAACTAGCTGATCTGTTTATTTTTAACAGAAAAACAGGAATAGTTTCATGCAGCTTTATATGACTCATGTTTTTTCGTCTCTCATTAGGAGTAGACAAAAACATGACCAGTCTCCTCCTCTTCTGTCTTTATGTGCTGCCTGATCTCACTACATTCATAAAACTTCTCTCTGGTCTTCCTCTTGTCATCCTCAGTGTTCATCACCATCCATCCTCTGCACAGATCCAAACCTCAACTGCTCAACATGATCAGAGGAAAAAAATGCCAAAAGCTCGTTAAAATGTTTACCCTTTTCCGTTAAGATCCTGGTCCATTTTCACAAAGTTTGGCAGATCTTTCTTCATGCATCTTCTAGACCGTCCCAAAGCATCCACATAATCCACCCTGAAAAGACACAAATACCATTAACCGTTATTTTTACGTGATTTGAAAGACCACGTTTGACTTGAAATTGTTAAAGCATTTGACAAACATAAGCCATGTTTTCTCAGCTTGATTTTTTTTAACATATAAAACATGAACCCCAAGATTCATGCAGTATGCAAAGATAAAGCTTTCTTCACCTAATATAGAAAATCAGACATTACCATTCCTCATCTGGATTCTGGGGAGGAGGGATGGGCGACAACCTGGCTTTATCCTCATCCTCATTCTGCATCTCCTTCTGTGCAAGAGTTTCTCTCTTCTTGTTGATTATCTTCTGGGTGAAGTCAACGAGGTACAGTGCCTCCGTCTCTTCATCTGGCAATTCATAGGAGAAGTTCAATCCACTGCAACCTTTTATTACATGAACAGAGCTTTGAAAAATATCCATATTCCCACAAATGTTTTGTATACGTTATATAAGTACATGTAAACCATGCAACATAAGGTCTAACAAAGTTAATTTTGGTTGTCACATTTGGTGTAAGAATGGCTCAGTCAAAGTCCAGATCTAAATCCAATTCAGAATCAGCGGCGAGACTTGAAAGTTTACAGAAATTCTCCATCTAACTCCACAGTTCAGATTTTCATCACGCACAACTTTGTGTTGATCTGACATAAAATCCCAAAAAACAATGAGGCTTAGATAATCAGTAGTTTATCCAGAGTCTGTAAATAATCAACCTGGAAAGTCTCCCTTTGTCATCTGGTCATAGAGTCTGGCCTTCTCCTCCAGTTTACGCCTGTGATGGATCAGAAATCAAACGTGAATCTTCTTGTCTGGTTGAAGGCATGAAGCCTGTCTGTGAAGTGGAAGATGAAAATCACCTGGCTGTGTCCAGAGTGACCTGCTCCTCTGCCAGCTGCTCTGCATCCTTAGCAGCTCTAGCTGACACACCAGCGTTTTGCTTAACAAAGATGTTCGGTTTCTGAACGAGTGAAATAAAGAGAAGGATTCAAATATGTCAGCAGAAAACTCTTTAATAATATTTCAAGGACTTAATTAAGGTCTACCTTAGAGGTGACTTTCGTCTTGAGTCCAGCTTCAGCATATTCCTGCCCGAGTTTCTCCCGTTTAAACTGTTCCTGCTTTCTGTAAAGCTCCGCTTTAAGATCCACCAGCTGCAGAAACATTGGGATAATTAATGGAGTTTTTAAAAAAGTGCGCATATCAGTCTATATAGTTGGCGTTAGCTGGGCCCTAGCTAGTGTAAGTTGTTTTTATCGTTTACAAAACGCCAAGCTTCACAACAAAAGCCTAAATGACTAATTATTCAATGTTAAACGTCGATTAACTTACCGACGAAGCTGTTACTTCAAGAGTTTTCTTCTTATTCTTTTTATCCATATTTAAAATGGAGAATGTCTACTACTGAGCTACCATTAGCTTAGCTACGAGCTAACTCCTTCTTCTTTGCTAATATTCTTAATCACTAGATGCCTGCCGCTTGTGCGCCATCTAGTGGACAAGTTCTACAACTTACACCTTCTAGAATTACTTGGACATCTTAACGGTATAAAATAGTCCAAAATTTTCACATTAGGAAGACTTTTTCCGTTTATTTGCAATCGGAAGTTAAATCTGGGTTATCATGAAAGAAAACATAATTATTGAACATTATACTGCATATATAGGCCTAGAAAAGCTGAAAAGAAATTACACATTTTTTCCAAGCATTTTGCCCAGAGTTAAGTAGTACAGGTTTATAGCAGCAGAGAAACAATTCTGGTGACAATTTTGTTTTCTTCCCAAACTAAGTGTGGCCTTTTCCTCTCAGGATCAGAAAAAGAAAAGCCTCGTTATGAATCCTGTTTCTATCCGGAACATTTGAAAACCTGAATCAAGCCTCAAGTCACCCTCTGTTCCCTTGTTAAAACAAGGTTATGATGTTACGTTTTATTTAATCAGATCAGAAGAACATTTTAAATCCTGAGCAAACAGCTCAGTGTTTAGTTTGCAATCTCTCCTGCCTCAGGATCCAGTGATGCTCCTGCAGCCTTGCAGATAAGGCTGATGTATCCGTCTCTCTCTCTGCTGCAGCATTACCTTTCTGTCTGAAGCAATAGGATCAACAGCCAGGATGTCATGTCAGACAGATGCTTATTTTTGCATCTGGTTAAACATTCAGTCTTGTGCTTGGATTAAATGTTTCTGTGAGCTATGACAGAGAAAGACATGTTACATAAAGGCAGAAAGCAACTTTTAAAAGAAGTTTTATGTTCAGACAAAAGAAGCCGAAGAATATCTTCAAACTCGTTTCCATTTCTGACCACATCAAGATTTTGAATGTCCTCAAAGGGATGCATGTGGAAGGGTTTATTAATAAAATCCCCTTTAAAACTCTTAAAATATTATAAACTTCTCCAAAACAAATATTTAGCAATTATTAATTTGGTGCAAGACAAATGACTGATAATGTTAGATTTAGGCACTCGTATGATATGTTAAGGTTTTTTTTGTGGCCCTCTGTTCTCGTTCCTTCCACCCCCCAAACATCCACTACCTGTGTTCACTTATCACATAAAAACTTAAAGTTTGAGATTGTAATAATAAAAAAAATGTGGAAGTAAAAGGTCTGAATATTTTTGCCAAGCGCTGTAGCATTTTAGGCTGAGAAAAAGTTCAGAAAAATCTTGTGTAGCGTATCTCTATTCCAGGAAAAAGTAGCTGAATGACTATTTAGCGTTAATTTATTCATGGGAGGTCTGGTTTATCCATTTAGCCAAATACATTTCAGTAGGATTTTACATTTTATCTTGAACGTTTAGTGCTGCTATACACTTGTTTTAGTTTTTTTTTTTATATAAAAAGTCAGACAAAAAAACAGAAACAAGAACATGAATTTCTCTTATGGATCCAACATTGGTAAACACTTTTGTTTCAGGTAACCGGGTCACCGGCTGCTCCGACGTCCGTTCTGAAGCCTTCAGCAAAGTGCGCTCTGACCTACATTCCCTTTAAACCGTTCTTATTAGGAACAGGAACAAATGGAGGACGTACGTGTTTGAACAGATCTCTTCTCAAACCTGATGCAGAAGGAGACTTTGCCATTATTACGCCGCTTTAAATGGCAAGCCGACCTTGAGAAGAATCAGACATTACTAATCGTGTTCAAAACAAAAAGCACTTAGGAACAACCGTGTGGGATGAAGAGGAGGAGCTTTTAAAAGCAGACTAATGGACTGACTGTCCGTACAGGCGCCTCCATCTTCGCTCATGCTGAACTCTGAACTTCCTTCACCACACGCTTGTTCATGACTAATTCGAGTGAAAACACGCCTGAGAACTTAATCACTCTTAAAGGCTTTTAATGCATCTCCACCACATTAAACCAAACTACATTGCACAGCAGGCGGACGACATAAACATGCAGACATATTAGAACAAATAATATTCGGTACCATAGAAAACAATAAAACTTAAAACTGCTTTGGAGTTAATTCGCGTAAACAATGACATAAAATACAATCGGGTGAGGCACATGCAGTGTCTCGTGTGTTTTTGTCTTTTTCTCTTAAAACATTTATTATTCACTGGATCCAAAAGTGAGTATTTCGCTTTAAAAATAATAATTAGAATAAATTGCTCCTTCAAACTCCAACATGTGAGCTAGTTGGATTGATAACTTTAAAACAAAAATCAGTGCAGGGTGTTTCATTAGCAGAAGAACACGTCGAGGATTGACCATACAGTTTTTTTTTAAGTGTTGACCTGTGGAAGGATCAAATGCCGTAAAGCAGAGCCGTGTTGTTTCGGATGGTGCTGAGCACCGTGGCCTCGTCTTCCCCCTTCAGCCAGCTCAGCTCATGTAGCGTATGGATGCCCATTCCTGGGTGAGAAAACCGGCACACACCTTTGTCGACCTGTGGGAACGGAGAACCAAGCAGATGAAAACAGTAACGGTGAAATGCAGGAGAAGCTCTGCATTGTGGGGGATAGTGTGGAAATCCACCACAGCACATCAACAAACACCTTATAGCCTGGTAAGGAGGCAATTTAGCCATTTGTTTCAGGTGTGTGAATTAAAAGCTTCCTAAATTTGTGAGCTTGAGGCCGTGTAGTGACGAAAAAAAAAACAGCTTTTAGACACTTTCCTTGTGTCTTAAAGTACATTTTAGCACTCTGCCTGTCACTTTCCTCTCTAAGGAGGAGTTCGAGTTTTTAATAGTTTGAATAGCTCAAATTGTTGTAATTTTCTTCAAATACGATGTCACAAAAATCATTAGAAATGTTACAATTATCATTCTAACCTGTATTTTTCACAGACCTAGTTGAGGAAGACCCAGCTCTATCCAAGAGTTTAACTTTGCTTTACTTAACATCTTCTTCCAACCTTAAGTTTTTCATCCAGCATTTCAACACTTAACAGCCGTGTACTTTCTCTCCTCGTAAGGAACAACAACAACAAAAAAAGAACTCATATGACACTAAATCTGCAAATGAGAAGCTAAAACCAAATTAGGACTTAAATGTTTTAAGTTAGAGTCGATCCTCACCAAAAAGCGCTGAAGTTGGCAACAGAAATGTCTGAAAGTATGAAACATAGATGTTCTTGTTTTAAATATTCTTTTAAGACTCCTTGTTCCTCGGCAGAGACATACCTGTCTTGGCAGAAAATACGGTGCATCCGTCTCCAGGACGATACGGTCCAGAGGGATCTGGCGAACTGCGTCTCGGGCTTCCCTGGCCCTGGTGTAGGTGATCAGAGCTGTGAAGCCCACATACAGGTTGGGGAACTCTGTCAGGAAAGGCTCGATCACAGAATAACTGTTTGTGAAACAGTGTCTGGAAAACACAAGCGTGTTTAAGAGATTTCTCAGATCAAAAGCACATGGAGAGACATCCAAATTCAGAGCAGCTCTTCAGATTTTACAGCTGAAATGTGCAAACTTTAATATTTTTAAGGAATACTAGATGAAAGGAATCTAGCGAAATAGTTACCAGAAATGTCAAGTCTTGAACATTTATGTTCGGACCAACAGGTTACATGAACCGTTTGAACAACCCAGCTCTACTATTTAAAAGTCCAGAAACTTCCGTTGTTAACTTCCATGCAGGAAATCAGTAAATACTCACAACTATATTTACTAGAGATGAACAATAAACAGAATCATAACTCTCAGCACTATTTTAGAGTGTAGAATTTAGCAACCATAAATGACTTTCTGGACTGTATGGTACCAGAAAATATTGTGATCTCGTAAATATTGCGCTAATGCAGTGGTTCTCAAATAGTGGGGCGCGCCCCCCAAGCGATACCTGGGGGGGCGCGTGTGACCCCGGGGAACACGCTTTTTTTTTGTTTTTTGGGCCGTACTAGAATAAAGTGTAATTGCGCATCCACTACAGTAGGGGGCAGTGGCGCTGTCATTGTTACTTCTGTCACGTTTGCAAGCTGCTGTTAAAACCTAAAGAAGAAGAAGAAGCTTAGCAGTGTTGAGTCAACAGAAGCTCTGACTGCGTTCTTCTCCGTTATTCAACAAAACAACCCCCAACATAGAAAAGTTTTTAACAGGGATGAAAAGAAAAGCGGAGAGAGACAAAGATGATGAGACAAAAGAAAGTCACCCGAAAGC
>CAEGAF010049599.1:0-15286 GCA_903067075.1 Micropoecilia bifurca
AACTCCCATGCACCCTCCAGGACCCCGCTGAGGGTGTAGAGCTGGTCCAGTGTTCCACGACCAGGACGAAAACCACATTGCTCTTCCTGAATCCGAGGTTCGACTATCCGACGCTCCCATTTAATTAGGTTTTATTTATCTTAAAAACAGGAAAAAGTTTAACTTCTTACTTGCACAAGGTGACTATTGCATTCATAATGTGATGAATATGCTATAAAAAAATGTCTACATGCTGTAATAAAACAGAACTAATTTTTTAAAATCTTGGCAGTACTCACATGTCAGCCCCCGATCCATAGATGGAGTATTTGACTTCACCCCAGGGTCCTGAGTCTGGGTCTATAGCCTGAAAACAATCACCAGGGACACATTAGCAAGTGGAAGAAAAAACATGGTGTGCTTGCATTGATGATATTAGCGGAAGAAATTCCTTACACTCGATAGTTACGTTTTTTTTAAAAAGCGAATATTTATATGTTTTCAATCGTGAAAATTCAACTCAATTTGCTGCATAAACCAGTCATACGTATGTGCATGATGTTGCAGGGGGTAGGCCTGTAAAGAGTGCCTTTTTGATGACGGAATATTATCCTAGGCTTCGGCTAATCTGTCTGTCTGCAGCTGCTGGGAGGTCTGTTCAGTGTCTCCATGTGTCCAAGGTCACTTGTTGGCTGTTCTTTTATCTGATTGAAATTGCCAGGGATCAAGGCAAAGAGCCTGTGTGGTGTTTGCTCAAGGCCAGGACTTATTAGTCGGACTCCCTGTGGCTTTTGATCTGATCTGAACCGACGAGGGCAGAGGATGTGCTATGGCAAACATCAATCATTTCAGTGTGACCTTTAAAGTTTTTGTCTTACACATGGACATATTTTTGGAGCTGTATGTCCTGCTACATGTTGGGGGCAAAGCAGGGGGGGTGAAGCCAGGGAATTTACTGTTACACAACAAAATGAAAGTGATAGCCATCTGGCAGCTTACCTCGCCTAGCTTTTATCTACATGATTTCACATATTATCCCAACCCCCACAGGCCCAAAGAGTCTACATTTAGAGAATTAAAGGGCCCTGTTGAGCATTTTGTCCAAATCACCACTGCTTTATAGCTCTGAGTAACGTATGTCTGTGCTGGCATGTATTTTTAGACAAGGCGAGAAGTCGCTCACTGTGACCGACACCACATTTGAACCGCCGGGTGAGTTTTCGGGAATTCTGGCGATGTAATAGTCCGAGGAAAATTTGGGAGCGTTGTCGTTGGTGTCCAGAAGGTGAATGACGATGTGTGCTGTGGCGCTGAATCTCTCTGGAGTGTCAATCTCAACTGCGAGCAGCTGAAAAAGACAAAAAGAGCTAAGAAATGTTTTCAACTTCAAAACAGTTGTTTTAGGCTGTAGCAGGAAGAACATTTTATTGAATATGTTAAAGTTTTGTCAGTGAATATATCATAATAGGGGCTGTACATAAAATTCTCACAAGATGTCGGTGACAAGGCTTGTAATCTTCAAACACCGATAGCTCATAATTTTGTTTAGTAAAGTGGAATGACACAGATAAGAAGCCTTGAACTTCCTTCAAACATGGTGTGTGCAGTCACATTCAAAGCATTCATTTTGGTCTCACCCAATCAGGATACAGCTTCACAATATTTCATTGAGGACTATTGGGTTTAACTATGTTGCTTTTTGTTTTCATAAAAAGCTGTTTCTGCTAACTTCAGATCTTTTCAAAGTTCTTTGTCTTTGACTCATGGATAACTTTTCTGAAAAGTCCAGATTAACCTTTTTATAGCCCATCAAATAGGTCACAACCAGCAGACATTGTTTACACTGGCAGGGAATAGAACTGTCTTCTAAATCCCGATAGATTCAGGCGTCTTCTTGTTTTTTGATGCATTTTTATATCTTCTTTGCTTCCTGTGCAATTATTCCCTGCTGTTATTTAACTTTATCATGTCTAATCTCATTTATAGTCCTGGTTGCTTCTATTGTATGTTGATCACTTGGGTTACCAATTATATACATTTATGTCTGTAGTCTTGTCAGGACAAATGGCTATTTAAGATAAAATTTTTACTTTTCCCACCATATTTTGTTATCAAGAGGTTACCTTGTATGTTAGAAAGTGATGCTTCTCATAGTCCATCGCTGCAGAGTCCTCCACTAAGATTGTTACTTGGGCCTCATTGAGTACAGTCTGGGGGACGGCTCGCAGCATTCGTCCTGGTCCAATCAATCTTAGATTAAATTTGGCATTTGCACCCTGCAGGAGCGTGAACATACATCAACATGCCATTCAAAAACCCAACACTGTTTTGTTTATGCTCGACAAACGGAAAAATAAGAGTTGCATGCTGTCCTTTCTGTTCAAGTAAAAGCTTTTTGTCCTTAATTGCTATAGTAATAAGAGTTAAACCACTCGGATAACAGCTTAAGTAATAATACCCTGAGAGAAACATGATGTTAGTGGACATAAGGAGTCTGCTTTTGTGAGAGCGTTATTATGGAAAATCCATCCAGCATCATCCAGCGATGCAGCTTTTAAAAACAAAAGGCGCTTGCGTAAGTTGACAAATGGCACAGCACGCACCTTTCCGTTTCTATCGACTTGATTTCAAACACATGGGATATTAATGGGGATGTTTTTTGATAATGGTAGGCTTACAGCTCTTTCTTGACAGCATGTCACTCTCCTAAGCACACAGTCATTGTTGATTAAACCTGCCTCTGATTAGATAACAACATAATACGTTCACAAAATTAGTATTATTATATAACAAATCAGACCAGGCAGCCTGGAGTGATGATGATGGTGTTTTATTGTTAATGGTGCACAATAATATCTGCTGTGGTAATATTTCTATAACAGTTTTCTACAAGGGATCTCCTACCTTATCAGAGTCATTAACTGTGATTTTCAGCCCCCGGAGTATTTCTCCCTCTGGTGGATGCTCGTACAAGGTCAACTCAAACATATTCTGTGGGCCATTCTCCCCATAAAAGGTTGGGGGATTATTATTTAAATCCACCACACGAATCACCACTGTGGTCACTCCGTAGTCCAAATCTTTGGCTTCTGGACTTATTTCTGTTGCCTGTCCAAGGTGACAACATTGGGTGATTTTGTTTGCACAACATAAACATAGAACTATCTATTTGTCATGTGAGTTACTATCTCAAGACACAAAGGAGCAAAATGCTCAGTAAAAGCAAAAATAAACAGTAATATCATAATTCAAAGAGCTTGAATCTTTGCTTTCTTTATAAGTTAAGAAAATTGGGTTGGTTGGAGCTTGCATTACCCTGACTTTAATGTTGAAGATTTCTCTCTTCAGATGAATGGGAGCAACCAGCAGGGAGATGCAACCGCTTGTCTTATTAATGCCAAAAACACCGTCATCACCTAGAGAGACGGGGGGAAATGGCAGATAAACTCTTATTTATTTATTTATAATTCTTACTTATTTAGCTGTAAGGTCCCCTGCAAATTTTTGCTGTGTATGCTCACCCTCTTCGAATGAGTAACTGACTGGATTTGGGTTTCCCACATCTCCATCTTCAGCACTAACTGTAAATATATTAGATCCCTGTCAAAGAAAAAAACACAGAGAATCTTATAGAAATATACAAGTTTAAAAATTTTGATATCTAATGAACTATGGTACTTTAAAAATTGATATAATGTAATTCCATCCATCCATCTTCTTTACACCCTTGTCCCTTAGTGGGGTCAGGAGGTGGTCTCTATCTCCAGTTAACGTTCTGGGCAAGAGGTGGGGTCACCCTGGACAGGTCACCAGTCTGTCGCAGGGCAACACAGAGACACACAGGACAAACACCCATTCACACACTCACTCATACCTAGGGGCAATTTGGAGAGGTCAATTAACCTGATAGTTATGTTTTTAGACTGTGGGAGGAAACAGGAGTACTGGAGAAAACCCATGCATGCACAGGGAGAACATGCAAACTCCATGCAGAAAGACCGAGGTTGGGAATCGAATCCAGAACCTTCTTGCTGCAAGGCAACAGCTCTACCAACTGTGCCACTGTTTGTAAATCTAAATTTCCCTGAGATTCAGAGTGAGCTTCCAAATTCTACAAAATAAAATCTGTAATTGCCATAGTTTTTCACACTGCATTTGTCCCTCTTTCTTCCAAACTGCTATGCTTTTCATTCCACTCATTCCAGTTCTGACTTTAAAAGTTTTTAGCACTGACTCTAAGTGATTTAACCTCCTTATAGAGAGTGTAAGTGACTGTGAAGTCGGCTATCTTTCCCATTATTGTGTCGGACATTTCTAGACTTTTTATTTTATTTTATTTTATTTTATTTTATTTTATTTTATTTTATTTTATTTTATTTTATTGCCTTTGTGGTCTATTCTAGTAGTTTTCATAAGCTCAACAAATATATTTTAAATACATCACAATGTGTGTAATGAGTTTATTTAGCAAATTAGTTTCACCTTTCAATTGAGTTAATTAGCACTTTTATTTGTCAAAATTTTAGAACAGATATGAGTGCTTTATGTATAGTGTTATAACGACAAATTATAATGAGAATGTGGTGTGATTATGTGTTTCATTCAAAGTTTTTGGGAGATGTTTTGACACTCACCGGCACCGAGATTTCGTAAACATAGCCAAAGTAGGGGATTCCAATAAAAAAAGGTGGAGTGTCTTGTGCATCAATCACATTGACAGTGAGTGTCGCCGTGGATGACATGAATTGTTCCTTCCCATTCAAGTTGCCTCCCCCGTCCTGAAACAAACACATTGAGATGTTCAAACAACTATCTATTCCCTAAAATTCATCTAGGAGATTTCTAAATAATAGTTTCATCAAATAATGCTTCATTCTTTTCTATTGCATGGCACTAAGAACCCACTTTAATAGAAACTTGAAACGATGACACGTAAAACATCCTGCAGCTGAAGGTTTAACTCATTCAAAACTACTTGTAGTCAAAACAGCTTCATCCAGTGAGGAGAGTGTTGAGGTTCAAGTCAGAAATAATCATTTTTGATAAAAACTTGTACCTTTGCAATGACAGTAACAAAGTGTGTCTTTGTTTTCTCATAATCCAACATTTGTCCAGATTTGATACGGAGGACTCCTCTGTTCATGTCAATCGCAAACAAACTGGAGTGTGGTGACTGTAATACAGGAAAGAGCAAAAACAAAACAACAACAAGAAAAAAAACAAGTTTGAAATCTAGTCATACAAGCATGTTTCTGAAAACCCTTAGAAACTATAACACACATGGAGGTGGTCAGATGGAAGAATAATACAAATTCTCCGCAGCTGTTTGAATAAGCCAACATCTCTGTAACTGTCGATTTGAATGCACTAAACCCCATGTGATTATAGACGTAGCAGACGTAGAACGCTGCTATAACCAAATGCGAACGCTCCACATTCATCTGTCTGTCACCTTAAGGCCAGCTGTTCTGTGGTCCCAATAGCCAAAATTGCAAACTAGCACTGACCACCACCCACTGCCAAAGCAGCCCTCTAATCTTTCAGTACCTGACTCTAATGTGATTGTGATGTAATCCCTGCCTTCAAAATAACACCCTCACATGCAAGCAAATGAACAAATGTGAATGTACAACAAAATCTGATTGATACTAACCAGAAAAGAGCTTCATCTACACATAGAGTTGGTCATGCAAATCAATATTAGCTTAGTTCATGAGTCATACCTGGAGATGGTAGGTAACTGAGCCCCCAGAACCCGTGTCTCTGTCCACAGCTTCCACTTTGTAGATACTTCTACCAGATTCAGTTGTCTAAAGTTTGCAAAATGGACAAAGACGTGTTCACATTTATGAAATCACACTATGAGACAAGAGTCTCTTTTGGTTATGAAACTGAAACTCAGTCATCAGTTTATCTTACTTCCAACACATCTATGATTGCAGGCATGTTTTGGAATTCAGGCTTTTCATCATTTGCATCCGTCACAAATATTGTGACTCGTTCAACAACCTGGAAAAAATAAAAAAAAGGACATGTGATTTATTTTAAACAACTATAATTCATCCTGAAAACCATCTACAACATTAAACCCACTGAAGGGTGAATTGAGCAACACTTAATATCTTGGGGTACTCAGGTATTCTGCTGATATATAATTGTCACAAACATGTAGATTTTTACTGTGATTCATGTCATCTAACATAATTACAAAAGATACATGATGGAATTGGTTAATTTTCAGTTTGACTGGTCTTGAACGTGAACTGGATGTTGGGAAATCATAAACCTGGTTGTTTTACCGAGTTGTGATCTTCACCCAAGACTTTCCAAGTCACACTAATAAGGCTTCTAGTATGTTTTTGGATGTTGAATATGCAATTATAGAAAAAGGTTTGATATTTTTAATGTCATTGAGGTGTATATTGAAGAAAAAAATTATTGAATGCTGTTAGTTGTGGTATTAAGATATAATAGCAAAATCAGAGCACTAAAACACTAGAGATCTGAAATCCTGCAGAAAACTCTGATCAGTGCACCTCTAAGAGTTACAGAGAACACATGCCTGATGTAAATGTCATTGTTGAAAAGCTGCATCTATTTCAAATAGTTACAGAAGGTGTCTAAAAATCCTCCAAGTTCCTTATATCAACGACATTTCTGGCAAATAGTTTGTTTGGTTGATTAGTTATTTTTCTTTAAATACCTTGCTTCTTCCATCGGTGATGCTGATATTAACATCAACTGAATCTTGTTTCTACATAAAAAGTAAGATAAAGACCTTTTGTGAAGGTTCAACAATGCTTGTGTGAATTTATGTTTCAGTTTTGAGCTTACCTCTCTATCCATTGTTTCTACTAATGTAATATTTCCCGACTTTGGGTCTACACTGAAGTACTCCTTTGACCCTGTGTCAAAGGAAAGACCATACCTCACCTCCTGGCCTTCAGGGTCTGTGCCGTTAAGTTGATAGATTTGTGTACCTAAAGAAAGAAAACACTACATCATAAATCACAGTGATAAAGTTTTCTGACTGATAGAAGGTGAACCACATTCACTACGATCAAGGAGTTTCTCACATCAACAGATGGTGACGGCAGACGGACAGGGCATTTAACGCACTGTCCAACTATCAAAGGTCATCTAACATTCTGAACTCTCAGACACCAAAGTTCCCAAAGGTCTGTCTTACCAACAGGGGTATCCTCAGACAGGCTGAACAGGGCCAGATTCCCGTTGTTGCTGGATGGGCCATTGTCGTAGAAATAGGGAGCAAAGTCTGCCTGAGCTGAGGATGGAAGCATTATTCCACCAAAAGAAATGCATTGCAAAACATCTTTTTATTGTATTTAGCTTTAATGAGAAACTGAAGCTCCTTAAACTCTTGAATATTTATTTTTTCTTTCTTTCATTCGTTAATTTTTCATCTAATCTTATGTGATATACATAAATATACACATTTGTTTTCAAATCCCGTTGGCTGGGGTTACGGATGGGTTACGTCAGCCTGCTTAGCTACCTCATCTAGACATAGTCAATACATTTTCACAAAATGTATTTAGCATATATCTACAGACGTAATCATAGCTGCACCCACTATAGATATTAATTTGACAAATTAATTAATTAATATATTGAAATAAGCTTGACATTTATAAACAAAAAACACACAAAACTTAAAATTATAAATTTGTAAATACAAAAAAAATCTATTTAAATGAAAAAAATCCACAAAATAATCATACCAGAGACCCTTAAAAGCTTCAACAGTCTCATCCTATCTAATCACCTGCATATTAACTATTATTGAAGAAAACTTACCTAAGCAGGTTTGCACAAACACAAAAAGCAGAGGCAAATTAGAAATCTCCACATTCTTCATCCTACAAAATGAAGTAATGAAGCCGCACCATGAAGACAGCTCTGTTGAGAGTCATGCAGGCGCAACTCGTAAGGTGTTTTCCAACGGCTGCAGAAGGCTAAAAGCAGATGCTTACCTGGTAATCCAATGACTGCTAAGATTTACTCAGTCCAACTGGGCTTCATCATGTAGAAAGCCATAGCATACCTGTCGGCAAATATTAGGTAATGTCAACAACTCTGCTAGTAGATCGTTTATTTATTGTTCTTATCAACAGTTTCGCTCAGAAATATGCTTTGATTTTCTGAAATAATTTTATTCTTCAGTCGGAAAGTTGGAAGGGGGAAAAGGACTTGATGGACAAAAGTTAATTGCATAATCATGGTCTTGGTTGCTCTATTATGACGATTATTATGGTTAAACAGTTCTGATTTAGTTTCATCAGACAACAGACACACCTTTGAAATTGAAGGTCTTTGTCCGTGTCTGCATTTATAGGTCATCGTCTGGGTGTTTCTTTTGGAATAATAGATTCCTCCTTCTTGAGTGACTTTGGACATTTCACTGTGGATAATGGCTTCTGCCAGCATCTTCACAAGGTCTTTGGCTCTTGTTCTATGGTCGCTTTACATAGTTTGCCTCACACAGTATTATTTAAAATACATAGGGTGATGTGGATACATTTCTTTCTTAGTTTTGTGTTAATATTAATGCAATTCTGTTGGTAAGAAAGGGGAAAAAATCATGTCAGTGGGGTGGATAAGTTTTTAAAGATTTTCTCTAACTTCCTATAATCTAAATTTTACAAAGTAAATCAATAAATAAATAAAATATATTGGGGTTTTAGGTCACGTTGCCTTTCTTCACACCGAAACCTGTGCATTTCTAGAACATTGAATCTCCTTCCTGAACAGTAAGATGATTGGACATTTCCATGATCATCATACTAATGAGCAAATATTTACACAAGATGAAAGAGGCATTTTCCTGCCTGATTTCAGTTTCATCAAATGAAACAATGTGTTTGTATTGCCTTAAAACAAGTCTGCCTCCATTATTCAGTCACTTACCATGAAGATTTTAAGTCAACACCGCAACCTGAGGACAACAGGAAATATCTCACAATGTTAAGAAAAAGGGCAAACCATTTAGTAAGTCTACTGCATATAGTTTGCATGCAGAAAAAGAAAAAAACTTGGAGACCAAAGTAAGAATTTTTAAAAAAGATCTGAACTTCTGTAAGCTCTCAAATCCCCACCAAGTTGTTCACAGTTCACACATTTTGACAGTGTTTTCAAACACAAGGGCACCAAGACCACTAACAGCTTTGACAAAACCAATCACCTGTTAACCTGCATCTGTGTGCTATTGGTCTTTGTCCATATTAAAACCTGAAGGCTGCACCTTCAGGTTTTGCTCTCCTGGTATCGGCAGATGGCAAGCCTGAAGATTAACCCACTGTGCTCTAATCTCTCTTCATCTTGTAATGCACAGACCCTCCATGTTGAAAACAGACTCCAGCAAACGTGAACGCAGAGCACAATTAGCACACAAAGTGTGGTCATGTGAACAACACTGGCGGAAAGGCAGGAAGTGTGTGCAATTGTTTATTTTCCCAAGCAAGTAGTGAACCTTTTTCTTTTCAGATCTCTTCCTAACTGTTTTCAAACTCAGTTAAACTTTTATATTTTAAATAATAAAAACGATTAAACTAAAAAACAAACAAAAAAAACCAAATATAAAATGTGACAGTAAATGGACATAAACATTTGTAATGTATTTTCACGGATGAGATTAAATATATGTTTGAAAGAAAGGTCGCTACTCGTCTTTAGTCATCTTCTTAGTTTCTAATCCTGACTGGAATCAGTGCAGCACATGCTGATCTCTTGTCCTCTTGGTGACAGAGTCATTACCCTGCCCCGAAAAGAAACTTAAGAGTGATATTTATCTTTACAGCATATGGCTGCATGTGAAACACTAGATTTAGATTAATGTTCTTGATAGAGATTGGCCAACACGGTCTTTCCCTAGATGCAGTGTAGGCTGAAGGATTTGTGTTCATCCACTGGCTGGTAGCACAATTCACCAGATGGACCTCAAGGATATGCTAACTTTGAAAGGTTTAGACACAACATGGAAACACATTTCAAGAAATCAAAAGTACCAGAGGAGGAAGCAATGGATAGTAATGAGATTTTTCCTCACATGTGAACAGTTAAGGAAAAGCAGACGATGTCTTACTTTTTGACCCAGACACATCAATCAGCCAGTCTTTATCGATAGAGCACTTTTCATTCACATTGAGGTAAATGCAAAGAGATTTAATTAAATCATATTATGTTACAAGGCATACACTTCTTTTTGAGATTTTTCAACATAATTAATAATTTTACCAAAATGAAACAAAATACGCACCTTTACACAAATATTCTAGAAGAGCTGGGTAACAAAAAAATCTAAAGTAACTAAGGAACCCCAAGCAGATTCAATTTCTTGCATAGAAAAAAACATATTTGAAAATATCTTTTCCTATTTTGGTGTGCCATGTAAGATTACATTATCTCTTCCTGGCTGCTCATCAGGAGGCTATGTTAACAAGAAGAGCTTCAAGTTGCATTAGTTTGGCTCAAAGTTGTTTATGTGCCTCTAAAACATGAGGACAAAAAAAAGTTGAAGTAATCATGTAAATTACAACTAAGCAGTTTATCTTTAAGACATGGAATACATTTTAGGCTGCAAGTTTCCCAAAGATAAAAACAAAACTATCCTAAACATACACTTTAAAGGAATGACCTTCATTTCATAAGGAATGCCAAACTTGTGATATCATTGTATGTTAAAGAAAGAAAAAGAGATATTTGTTCTGGCTTGTATTTAGTATAGAGATTTTAGGAGCGAATAACAAAATATTGAATAATAAATTATTGTTCATAATTGCTGTTTGAATAGAGTTTACCTGGCGAAACACGATTTACCAAACATGCACAGAAACACATCAGATCATATGAATCGTGCCAGTCTTGGTATTGAATCCCTCTGTTTGTATGAGCACCTGTTTGCAAGACGCCCAATTCAGCTTTGGCATTTTGGATTATTATTGATAATCTCTTGTGCATTTTGCCAAGGGCAGAAGTCCGCTTTTAGTCCCGGTCCACTCTAAAACTAGGTCATGTCTTTAATCTCTGCATGCAGAACACACTGTAGGTTAGCAGCCTTTTATGTTCATAAATCCCAGAGTGCTAAAGCAGAGTGAATACACAGTTTTAAATCATACACAATCCTAAAAGATATGACAAACCACTTCGGGACAAGTTATCATCAACTCAGACGAACTGAGATGATTATTAGCAGCTGTCCGTTGAAGAGCTAATATGATCCAAGTCCATCGCACGCACTCTTATCTGCTTTGACCATGTTTTTTTACAGATGTGTACTTTTATCTCTAGAATCTCAGCAAATGGTGCAGCAGGATGGCGATTTACACAAATGAAAGGACACAATCCAATTGCAGCAACTGTTGTTTCTTTTTGCCCAATAAAGATGCAGTAAAAAAAGATTTTCTCCATTTTTTTCTCACGCTAACATAATTCAGATCATAACGTAAATGTTTGATGGGACAAAAACAACCTGATCAACATGAGCCACAGCTTTTGAATGATAACTTTAGTTATTGATAAAAAACGCTATGTAGCTCAATCTGGCTACTATGTGAAAAAGTATTTATTCAATCATAAATTTGACTGTAATCAATCAGTTCAATTTCACAATTGAACTCCCCAATGGGGAGACCTGTAATCTTATGAAATCACTTGAATGAAACCTACCTAAAAATATTAAGTGAGTAAAAAAATCTCAAAAAGGAACACGTTAATGCCACAATTCAAGGATATTTGGAAACATAAAATAAAGTTATTGACATTCAGTCACCTATTTTGAAAGATTTGGGACTGCAGTTAGCCACAGTATGAACCATTATCTACAAAGAAAGAAAACATGAAATAAGTAAGAAGCCTACCAAAGTTACTCCATTACTTTTTGTAGAGGTCACAGAGTAACCTACAACAACATCTGAAGCAGAGTAGGGCTCAATTAAGATTAGTTTTCTTGATTCAAAACAAAGAAAGTGATTGAGCATAAATGCCATAAATGGCTTCCAAACCCATTACTGACTCAAAAGAACACAAAAGTCTAATCACATGTTCCAATAGTCATCTCCATATATATTGGAGAAAATATTCTGCAAAATAATATTTCAGAAAATGAACAACAGGCTGACAAAAATCAGAATAGGAGGAATAAGTTGGACAGCTAAATTATTACTGGGGTCGGATTCGTGTCGTGACAAAACTTTTTTTCTGCTAGTTCCATACAGAAACTTCTCTGTACACAAATTGCAAAAACATGCACCAGATTGCAGGAGTTCTCAGCACTAGCTCCCAAACAGCTTACCATCACTGTCTCTATCCAATTTCTTAATTTGTTATTTATGTCTTGTTCTACATAGGGTCACACTTAAATTTTACCATTTAAAAAGTAGTATAATACGTTAGTTTATAGGAGAGAGGTAAAATATTGGCGAGTGAATTGGAATAATTACTATGGTGCTTTGCATTGCTTGCAGATACTCAAATTCAAGTTGTGATTGAGTTACGCTGCTGCCCCCTAGTGAAACAATTGTGGCAATCTACCATAGTAAAAGTTCAAATACTTTTTTCTGTCACACAACAATCAAGTGATGATTTAAGATATGTGTATTTTTGAAGACGTATTATGTTGTAAAAATATCAGTGCAAACCTAGAGTGGGATTGTGGTGACAGTGTGTCAGCATATCACTTTTGAAGGGGTGTAAAAGAGCTAGTTTTCTTGCATTTTCAGACATCTTTAAATGTACTGGCACTACCAAAAATAATTCTTATAAGACAAGAACCAGAGCAAAGAGGGAGATGATAGCTAAAATCCTTTTTTTTCTTTCAAATTTATACGTTTACTTTGATTTCTCAGATTTGGTGCAAATTCGTTTTAAACTGTGTTACTTGTTTTAGATATATAGTGTATAAATTGATGAAATAAAGTTTTCTAGTCAAGGAAAGGGAAAAAAGGCACAACCTTCCTTTCCCACCTACAAGCAGGTCAGTTAAGAATAGCATAATCATTCCCATTTGCGATGACTCAGAATACTGACTCATCACTAAGAAGCATACAGTTGCTCTACACTCCCTTATATAGACAAACAGCAAAACAGGTTAAAATAAGGCTGGAATTGTCTCTGAATAATTTTGCTTTACTCTGCTGCCTCCAAGTGGTCCAAGGCTGTTTATGCACCATGAAGGTAATTTCTTGCTACTGGTTTAAAGGTATTTCTAATAACAAGCATGGTAGTTAGTAACTTTAAGCACAGTAATATTACCACTTTCAACAGACTAGAGACGTTTGTGCTACATTAAGTAAGTGAAGACTGAATCACTTTCAGGATGAGTGCTTGGCTTATGTTGTGACAATCGATGGTGTTATAGCATTAAACTTTGTAGAAAAACAAATGATCATATCTACTGTCAACAGTCATATTCACATTCATTCATGTGACAAAGAGATCAATTTGATCAACTTTAAAGACATTCCAAACATTATGGTTCATGCCAGTTAAACTAATTGATTAAATCACCCCATTAGCTTATTGCAAGTCCTTGTGATAAACAAAACAACACCTGAAGAGAAATGGACCAGTTTTAGAAGTTTACACATCTAAGAGTTGCTATTACAAAACCCTGAAATGTGAGTGGATATCCGAGCAAGATCTACAAGCCATCCTCAGTAATACCTTCTGTCAAATTGTGGGTCAAAAATATCATCACCTTATTGTGGAAGCAAATGAATAAACAGCCTTGCTTCTACCCTCTAGGTATCACAGGGAGGAAGAATAAACTCAAGAATAAACGAGGTAAGTTCACTATTCTGTCATTCATTGTGCTGTATTCGAAACATACCCAAAATTTAGCTCGACAAGACAGTGAAATACAAGTCACGTGCTTTTTATACAGCGTAAGTAAAAATCTGATTTCGGCTCTACGTCTAGAAATTAAAATGATTATTTTGACACACACACACGTGCAAACAAGCTCTCGGAGGCTTTGCCGCGTTTTGCCTAAAGCATCAGGTGAAAATCAGAGGTACTTTTGGCTTCTTCGCTCCACCTTCCTCTCTCTGCATTTGGTCTGGTGGTAGATTCTTGTCGGTGCGGACGCTCTGCATCCGGCAGAGGAGAGCAGCCCGCGTCCCACCAACACATGCAATACAATGAGGCAGTGTGTCCGCCACGGAAAAGACAAAGCTGCAGGATGCGTCGAGGAGACGGGAATTTGCGCAGGAC
Source organism: Micropoecilia bifurca (assembly GCA_903067075.1). Taxonomy (NCBI): domain Eukaryota; kingdom Metazoa; phylum Chordata; class Actinopteri; order Cyprinodontiformes; family Poeciliidae; genus Micropoecilia; species Micropoecilia bifurca. The sequence goes on from CAEGAF010049599.1 coordinate 14,209, forward strand.
CAGGGAAGTATTACTCGACTGCCGCAGAAAGCACTGCTGAAGGTTTGTTAAATGCGCTACCTAAAAAAAATAAAAGAGAGAAAGAGAGAGAGAAAAAGTCCAATGCATTTTTTTTCCTGACAGGAAATGAGTGAGAGAGCTGGTCGAAAATAAAACACGAAGCTGCGACAGCCTCGGAGGGAGAGCTTGTAATTCAAATTAGTTCGCATATCAAGCGTTTGAGATGTTACATATTGATCAAACCTGCATAACTTCTACTTCTTCAGTAGCAGTCATGAGTGGAATACTCATCTTAATGTTATAGATCTATTGTTAAGGGAAAGCAGAAGGATAATTTTTTACTACAAACCAGTATTTCACAGACTAAACTAGATTCAATTTTAATCTTTTCCTTTTTTTCAGACAGCACAGTATAAAAAGTAGTCAGTCATCAACCCGCTTTTACATAGCGGACGCCCCCCCCCCCCACCCCGGACGACTGCATGACATTGAGCAACACACGCCATGTTCACATGGTGGTTTCTGGTCAATATAACAGTGCCATAACATCCAAAATGAATCAAGAGGTTTAAATAAAAACACATTCTTTTATTTCATGTATACAATTTGAAACAGTCACTCGAAGTCTTCGAAAACCCTTTGAACTGAAAGCTTTCAGAAATGATAATTGACAGCAGTGCTCAGAAGGCAGCCATTGATGTAATTTGTAGAGAGATAAGAAACAGTAATACATGTTTCTGCTTGAACAGATACTCGGATGCACTGACTCCACACTGTAAAAAAAAAACTGTAAAAAAAACCGGGTAAATGTACCGTAGAATTTGAAGGAATTTCTCCGTTTTTTAGTTTTACAGGTATTTGTACCGTATTTTCCATTTTACGCATTGCATCATGGGAACAAGAACCTTCGCGAAGCGCGAAAACCGGTGAGACGACATTTCAAGCTCGCTAACAGGACCTGGAGCAAATATCTTTTGGACTTCGGTTGGATTAAGAGATGAAGTTACCTTTCTGCCACCTTCCTGGTAAAGTAATATATATAAAAACACATTATTTTCTGTGAATAATGTTTTGAAAT
>CAEGAF010049602.1:0-24806 GCA_903067075.1 Micropoecilia bifurca
ACACACACACACACACACACACACACACACACACACACACACACACACACACACACACACACACACACACACACATATATTGTACATATATTTCACATGATCATAATGTAAAGTAGAAAAGAACATAAATGAAAAAAATCTGTCCGTTTTTATTGATAATTCATGAAACCAAATGTTGAAAGATATTTATAACCTTCTTAATAATCAATGAAAAAAATTGTATTTTAACAATACAACATTCGTGCCCTTCTGGTAAATACTGCTCAGTAGTTTACATGCTTGCACTGGTACTTTGACACCTTGTTTGATCTGGAAGGCCTTCTAGCTATCACTCTGATCTTTATATTTTTTTTTAGATATTTTTTGGCATTAGTGGCCTTTATTGACGGTTACTAGGCAGGAAATGTTGGGTGTCAAACCGAAGACCTAAGCTGAAAGAAGCTATTATACGCACCATTTACAAGAAATGCATGTTTGCAATTTTGGAAATATTTGGGTTGCAGAAAATAAAGATGGTTGCAGTGTTGAAACTAACATGAAAGTTAAACTGTTTTAAAACTACAGTCTTCAAACTACAAACACCATGCCTGTCCAATCTAATTATTTAACCTGCAAACCAGTAAAATCTGCAAAAACGCTACATCCACAACTTCTGGCAAATACCATTCAATGCTATAGAATTGAAGTGTCATAATGTGGTTCATTTGTTCAATAAATTAACCAAAAAAGTAAAAGAATACAAAAACTGGGAACTGACACATTGCCTTTCAACAAACAGGTTGGAGGTTAAAATATCTAAATTCAAACTAAAGAGTAATCATGCACAGTCTCATTTTTCAAGAGAAACGGTCCCACTGACCTGATAAATAAAACAAGTTTAATTCAAAAAGTAAAATCAATACGTTTTACAAGAACCTGATAATGATCCATTTCTTAAAAATCAGATATCCCTGGACAGAGAGATATCAGTCTTCATTAAGCCCACTCTGATTCAGAGACCAACAAAAATGTTGTTCTCTTGTTACCAATTGAGCAGAAATGAATGCGCAAGTTAATTGTGTGAAGCATTAATAATAAATAGTACACCTATGTACAGCATGAGCATTATAGCGCTGCCTCTAATGTCTAATACACTAAACGTGTCTTAATATTCTCTCTGTCCTCCTGCTATTTTTGAAAAGTTGCTTTATGAAATAAAAAAATCAAACATGCATCTGCTGCAATTATCTGTGATTCTGACTTTTACAGTAAAAGTTTATAATAACTTTAACTCCGGAGCACGACCATGCAGAGCAGCGGAGAGCCTGGAGAGCTCACCATTTATACAGTCGACGCTTTTGGTATTTCCGCTGAAGCATTTCATGGTCAGCCAGCTGGGAAACGGTGTCTGACTTCAAACAGACAAAACACGAACGCAGGTATTTAGGTGAGACGACACCCCACGAAAAAGGTCACATGTGAAGCTTGAGTAAAGTTCTTTGATGCCCGGTGAATATTAGCAGTGGTGCAGCACTTCTCCTCCAACAGAGGAAGCAGGTTTTGTTTCACAGGGTAGTCTAATTATTACTTTGTATTAGTGTGCTGCTATAAAAAACTCCTATGACATTTATCGACCAGTCCGCAACAGGAGGTTGAGTCTGTGCTTATTCATGTCCCGAACGTGAAGAAGGGCCGTTTTGCGCAGGGGCATAGCCGAAAAACAGCGATTGCTCCACCATTAACTTCACCCTCAATATATACTGGGGGGGGGGGAGCACTAATGCACCTTTTGAGTGCTATATTTCCTCTTTAAAAGTCAAAGTTAGCAGTAAAAGCTATCCCCCCTGCACTGTATCTCATTGTTGTCATATGTAATTAACAAGCAGTGTGAGCTCAGACTGTCAGACTAAGTGTGATGTTTATAGGAGATTAACTGTGCAACCCCCCACTTTACCACTCATCACCAACACCACAGAACGCCCACACACTCTCATACTCTTAACCCTCGTACATGTTATGACTTTGAAAGCTTGCAACCTGAACTTCAATGGTTATTAAACATATTAAGGTGAGCTGCTCTGAGGAAGTGAGAATTTCAGATCACAGGGAAACGTTTTCTTTCTTTCTTTTTCTATCTGGAACCCACAAATCGACTTCAATCACAGTAGTTGTAAATTTATTACAGCTTCTGTGTGCAGAGGGTGAAAAACAAAGCAATGACAGGATTATCTAGTTAACGGGAACCTAACAGGGAATAATGACCGATAAAACACTTCCCAGTATATATACTGTTTTATTATGTTATACCTGTTTGTGGTCATCTGCCAGTCCCAAAACGGCAGGGAGAGTGACAATTGAACATAAAAGGGCAAAGGAAGGCTAGTTAAATCAAAATGGCCTCGGTGACGCCCCATGTTACTTCTACTTTCCTTGCTTCACTCAATAACAGCATCTGAGGAGTGGATGTAGAGAATGTGAAAGGTGCTGTAGCGCAGAGTGGAGAGCAGCAACAGAAAGGAAAGTGTGAGCTTGGGGTGTTTTTGTGGCTCTGCAGCTGCTCTGGGTGTGTATGTGGATGGACTCTGGCCTCGTTTCCAGGAAAAGGGGGGAGAAATCAGAAGGGTGGACAGGAAACCCTAACAGGGCTAACTTCCTGTAACTCTCACGATGGCCGGTCTGATAGTGAGAGAATGTTTGTGTGTGTAAATTTGTTGCTGTATTTTCTGCTGCATTACATCGCCCCAAAACAGCCGCTGTTGCTGTGAAGTTCTGTAAGAACGTCGAGGGTTTTTAGAGGGGAACGAGTTTACCTGCAAGTTGCCATTTTGTCACACTGAAAGTAATGAATGATTTCTCTTCCTTCTCTGCCATAACTTGTATTGTTCTCCTTTTGTGACTTCCTGTGCATTCCTGAGTAGGTGGGGTGGCTGCAGCCTGGAAGGTTAGCCATCTTGAAAGGTTGCAGGTTAGAATCTCAGAGCGCTCTGCAGACATTAACCTGAATTATGTGTGAGCTCAGCCAAAAACCTGCATTTGTCTGAGCGATGATCAGTTGGACCAGCTTTTTATAACTTCCAAATAAAGACTACACGTTTTAAAACAGACCATAAATGCAAAAGTCCTGCTCAGTTTCTTGTAAATGTATTCAAACCTCTTAAGCTTTTGTCACATTTTGTCACGTGACAATCTCAAACTTGAATGCATTTTGAATGGATTTATATGTGAAATTCTCGAGTCTTCTGCACAGTCCTGGCATTGTTAATCTTCCCATCAACTCTAACAAGCTTGTCTCTGGTGAGGACAAGGATCCTGTAGCATGATGCTGCCACCAGGATTCATTGTGAGAACGGTGTGTCCTGAATTATGATTTCGTGTCCTGGAGACATGAAACATTTCTGAAAAGTACAAAAAAGAAACACTTGAGTAAAGACACCACATTTTCGCAGTATCATGATATCAACACATCTTAGACAAAGCATGTGCAACATGGTTTGAATGCTTTTATAGAAAGCAAAACGTTTATTACCAACTCTTTTCAAATGTGGTAACATGGTTATTTTTACAGTCAGAGTAATGTTTTTAATAGACTTGCACAAAAATGTAAAACAACCACCAACTAAATTTGTGTTTAACTTTGAAATCTTCTTGATGTCAGCAACATTAGTTAGTGAGGCTGTCTGCTCCTATCAAGCCTGCAGTGGACCTCTTGACAAGACATGCCTCTTGTAACTTAGCAACTGTAATTTTAAAACATTTTGTGATGGGTGGTGCCACTTTAGTTTTAGACTACATTTGACCCTGGTTTTCTGTGTTCCTTAATAGCAGCTTAGACCTTCATGCCTCCTCATGCATATTCTGATGAAACATGCTTTTTTTATTTTTAAGAGGAACTTTTCATAACCGAGCAGAACATTTCTTATCTTCTTGTCATCTTTTACAGGAACAAGAAAGAGCAAGCATCTAACATGGCTTTTGCTTTGGTGCTTCATTACAGGGTTGAGATTAGGATTTTATTGGTGGCCTTAAAGGTTCTGACTTGATTATACTTTAATGATCTTTTACACTGTCTTGCTTCATCTAGAAGACAACCAATTGAGCTTTAATAAAATATTCCAACACAGAAATAGATTATCTTGTCTTTACAGTTGCTTCTCGTAATTATATCCATATTAGAATGGCTGAAGGCTCACAGTGTTGTGAAAGACCCAGTTCTTTTTACTCCAATAGGTCTTGACAAGTTAACTCTATAAATTGTGCAATCAAATGATTTAGCTTTTTCTGGGCTTCTGCATTTTAAAAATATAATTAAAGGAAGCATATTTATATATATAATATATGTATGTACACACATAAGGGTGTCTCCTTTTACAAAAGTGATTGTGATCAAAATACACTTCAAAATCAGACAGATTACATGAGTAAGTGTAAGTGTAAGTAAGTTTCAAAGTATGATTTTGTGTATTAAGGAAAGAATGGTATCGACCTGACCGTATGTGAAATTGTTTTAATAGCAGGAATGTCTCAGTGTGGCCTAGTCAAAGTTATATCTGGTTGAAATATTGTGGCACGACCTTCCACAAGGTCTCTGTGGGACTTCATGCTTGAAGTCCCTCCAGTGTGGCTGAAGTAAAACACTTTTGCAAAGATATAAAAGATTCATCTCCAGTTGGCTGTAATGCTTGTTGGCAGCCAAAGTTACAGTTATTGGGTTTAGGGGCCAATGAATGTTCACACATGGACAGACTGGTTTATATAATGTTTAATCATGAAATCAAATTGAGAAAAGAGCTTTTTGTAGTAAGTCTGGTTATATTAGTCGTATCTAAAATTTGTTTGATGAACATTTAAGTCAGACTAAAAAGCAAAAACAGAACAAATCTATTATGTTTTTTTTTTCTTTTCACCACTGCATAATGTATGTCATTGGATAAAAACTGATATTAACATTAAGTAGAAAAACAAGACATAATAATAATAATAAAGCTTTGATGTAGCATCTCTTCTCATGTTTCTCTCTGCAGCACTCTGTTTTTAGGCAAACTCTTTAATCCACTGAGTAATAAGATCCCCTAAAACAAAAAGGTTGACATCGTTTGAAATTTCTTCTAAAGCAGCAAAGAGTATGTTGTTAAAAAACGTGAGACGCAAGTCTTTCTTTTTTTAGAGTATCGTTTGCCCTCCTACTAATAATTGTGTAACATATTTTTTGTTGTTTTTTTTGCTGAATTTGACAAATTTGACAAAACCTTGAAGTGATACTAAATGGGATTTTTAAAAAGAAATTATTTTTTCTGCTGAGCTGAGTCAAATGATAAGAAGAGCAGGAATTCCCCATCACTACAAAGCAGTTTGCATGTATTAATCTATTTTTATTAAGACCATGTAAAGTCAGTTCACACGATAAAAGCAGCTGTTCAGCTTTAGTCCTTTTAAACATCTGATACTTCATGTAGATTGTAGAAGATTTTTCACAGTCTAAGCTCTGTAACCAACAGCTGGTAGTCAAATGCAAACACTCTTATCTTTTAAATATTACTTAATGCGAACCTGCAATATTTTTAAAGTACCATCACTAACCAGAACAGCTTATGTTGATAGCCCTTGTTGTTCTGCTTGCAAATAAAACAATAGACAGTTTTTACTGTTTCTTCCTCTTTGCGTTTGCGTTAGCTTTTTATTTGCTTTGTGAACGTGCAGTCTGCCGAAACGGTGTGGTTTTCTTAAAACTGGAAGTCGGGATTGACACAATGATCTTTGTCAAAGCCATTACGCACCTTCACGGCCGAGCTGCTTTATGTCCGTTACCCTCTGCTCCTGTGAAGACATGTGAAAGTTTGTTACGCCACAAGCTCTTTAGCATCCACACGCACATGTACATGTGTACACAGCTGTTGACCAAAAGAATAAGTTAATAGCTTCTCTCGAAACGCCAAAGCAAAAAAGGGAAGTGGCTAACCTCACATCTCTCTCTCTGTCAAACCTTATCTCAAGCTGTCTGTCTTTTTTTTTTTTCCGTCTAACTTCTCTGCTTGCAACTGCCTCACGCTTTACTGCTCCTAAGCCTTTTTTCTCACATTTGGTCCTACAGTTCCCTTTCTCCAGTTCTCTGCCCGTCATCCCCGCTTTGTCCCGCTCTACCCCCACAAGTTCCCCCCCGTCACTCAACTCCTCCCCTCTGTTTTTCTTTCCAGTGGCGATGGTGATTGACAGATGATCTGACAGAGGAAGACATCAGGTGAGGGAAAAAAGTGAACTTCTCCTTCCTACCCCGCAATTAATTCCTCACTCTCCATCTCCTGCACCTCCTACCATTTAAGGGAAGTTTTTTTTGTTTGTTTAAAGTTAGTAACTTCTCTCTCTGCAGTTCTCTATGGTTATTTTGATCAATGTGTGTTAGTAATCCGAGTTGCTTTCGGTTCACATCAGCGCCCAGTAATTAATTTAACTGCAGTGACGAGACACAAATTATTTTCTATTTTTTTAACCCCATTGTAGAAAACAACTGTTTTAAAAGTGAAAAAAAAGTTACAAAGAAAGAATAAATCACCTTCTTTGCATTTACAGACGCCGTTGCCGTTCCGGTTATTATGGGGTGTGCCTGTTGCAAGCAGAAAAAGTCCACCAAATCATTAGGAGCAACATCCGGAACAGTAGATGTTACCGATCTGTCTGCGAACAATGCAGATGGCCTATCTGGAGGTTTGTCCCAGGGACGCTACTGTCCGGACCCCACTCAGACCATCCCAGACTTCAACAAGCCTTTCCCGTCCCCTTCTGTGTTCCCCAACACCAATGCGAACCCTCGGCCTGGAGGCATGGGTAGGCAAATCCTCTCCAATTTAAGACGTTAAAGTACTAATCCTCCTTTGATGAGTTCTCTGTCATGCGATGTCTGTGTTCTAATTTGCGCCAGCACAAATATTTGAAGAACGGGAGTTTAGTGGATGGATGAGTTTTGTTTTTGCTGCAGGTGGCGGAGTCACTCTCTTTGTAGCTCTGTACGACTACGACGCTCGCACCGAAGATGACCTCACTTTCCAGAAAGGAGAGAAATTCCAGATCATCAACAACACGTGAGTTACGACAACATGCACTTTGAGAAATACGTATTCATACACCTTCGACTTTTCCCACACTTTTCATGTTGCACCCAGAAACTTTGGGGAGTCTTAATGGGATTTGTATGAGACAGTCGACCTCATGTTGAGTAAAATTACAAAGCGGAAGAAAAAGGACACATAAAGTTATTTCTTTACAGATTTGTGGTTTCCATTTGTATTCAACCCCCTCTACTCTGAAACCTTTGAATAAAATCCAACCAATTGCTTTCAGGAGTCACTTAATGAGTAAACATGAGAGCCTGTGTGTAATGAAATATCCCACTGTTCTGCAAAGGCCTGAGAGGATTGTTAGAGAAACAAACAGCTGTAGAGACAAACAGCTTATGTGGGAAAATCTGTAGATAGGACAGCTGATAGTTGTGCAATCCAAAAAAAAAAAAATCTTTTCTGTGAGTGACAAGGATGCCAGTGTTAAATGCATTTGCTAGGAATGGTCATAAACATCTGAGTTACTCCTTTGATTGTAAAGTGACAAACTGTAGAAAAAAGGTCAAGATAGGTGAATATTTTTAGGAAACAACATAAGCAGCCTTTCAACGCCTGCAGACGCTACACGAAAGGACCACAGCAACAGATAAGAACTTATCTGACAGTGTATGGAGTTCTGTGAAAGCTAAATTGATCCATGTTCAATACGTCAAATGAAGTCAGTTGACTGTTTTTGTATGCATTAAATTCCTCCCATTGTGAATAAATGTCACTGATTAAAAAAACATCCGAGGTCTCGGCGGCTGCTGGGCACGTCGACCAGCCTTTGTTATTGAAAAACCTTTTGTCCTGCTCAGGAAATCCAAAATCAATTTATATGATGTTAACATTTGACCAAAGCTGTTTATTTCTTATCCAGCAATGTCTTTTATTATTATTATTTTTTTTTATAAATTGTCTTTGCTTACAGGGAGGGTGACTGGTGGGAAGCCCGCTCGTTGAACACCGGCAACTCGGGTTACATCCCTTCCAACTACGTAGCTCCTGTTGACTCCATACAGGCTGAAGAGTGAGTTTGCACCAATACACTTAAACACGCACAACAGTGACTGTTTGTTTTTGTGTGTGTGCTGCGCTTTAAGCCAACACTTAAGACTCCCTTAGTGATTGACATGTAGTCTGAAAGCAGAGGTCAAGTGATGTGTGATGTTATTCCAATCACCTGTGTGGCGCTCTCGTGGTGACAGGTGGTATTTTGGGAAGATGGGGAGGAAGGATGCGGAGAGACAGCTGCTGGCTCAGGGCAACCAGAGGGGAACTTTCCTCATACGAGAGAGTGAGACCACCAAAGGTGAGGAGAAGAAACATTCAACACGTCTATATGCGCTATCTCTTTAAAGAGACTCTAAAAGCAATCAAAGCTTTTCAACTCTTTCATGTCAGCCAACCATCCCTTCACGTAGCCTTTCGCATGTCTCTCACACAGGTGCTTACTCACTGTCCATCCGGGACTGGGACGACAACAAGGGAGATCATGTCAAGCATTACAAGATCCGCAAACTAGACAACGGTGGCTACTACATCACCACGAGGTCACAGTTTGACACTGTTCAGCAGCTGGTAGAGCACTACACAGGTAACGCGCCAGCATATTCACAAATTCATCCTCCTCCTTCCTGATCGCCTGTCAGCTTTCAAAGCTCCTCTTTCGGTGTCATCATACTGAAATATTGCTTCAGTTGAAGTTTAATTCATTATTTACAAGTCTTTAGCATAAACCTTGAACTTTTTCACATAGATATTGTCAAATTACTGCCATGACCTTCAGTGTGGTTTAGTGGCGTTGCTGTGTAGGAATGTATGAATATTATAAACGGTCACGTGCAAAGATGCCTTGTAGTAGAACCACACAGAAAGGTGGATTCAGCAGTTGTGAAGCAGGAGAAAATAATGCATGGCTTAGAAACAAATGCAATGTGGCATGAATTTGAATTGTGAACCAGTTATTCTGACTGCCCTCATTACGATCCAGGTTGACCAGTTGTGTAACCAGTTTTGGCTACGTTGCATTTGGGGATATGTTCCAACGTTGCACATCTAGAAACTGAAACTTATGCTTATTTTTCTGCAGTAGTTTAAGTTTGGTCGGATTTGATGCAAAGCTTCTGTGAACTTCAATTATTAAGTCCACAGATCCTCAGTCAGATCTAAATTCAGCTCTTAAAATTTTCATACCGAAGCTGAAGAAAAGTGTCTCCACAATACGATGCTGCCATGACCGTGTTAGGTAATTTGAAAGATTTTTTTCTTGTCTTCTTCCCAATAATAACCTACTTTGTGTTGATTTTGGTTATCTACGTGAGCCTGGGCATTATAAATCCCTCTAGAAGATGTAAAAAAAAAAAAGTAGCTTTAACATGGTGATAGAAGATGTAAAAAAAATTTAGCTTCAACATGACGTGAAAAAGTTCAAAGTGTATGAATACTTTTGAAAGGAAATCTTAAATACTTCTACCTGATACTGCTTTTTGCATTGTGCTTTTATAAGCATAAACAGTCCCTATAAAAATAACTGAGTCAGTTATTCTTCTTAATAGGAAGAAAGAAGTTACTTTGGCCTTTTTAAAATGTAAGAAACACGTTTTACTTCAGCTACAAACTCGAAAAAGAAGAGTTTGGATGACATAATGTGTTTCACTTCCGTCTCTAGTTGAAAGTGTGAATCTGCCCCCTAGTGGCACATTTTGGGAATAGCGCTCATAATTCAGTTTGCATCTTGGCACGTAATTTTTTGTCTTTCCCACAGCATCATGACTATGTTTCTGCCATATTTATGCATAGTTTTGCTTTGTACATTATATGTTTATGTATGTTGTGGTGTTGTATGTTTGCTTAACTTGCATTTTTCTTTCTTTACCTTTTGCATTTGCTCTGCTCTTCTCTATATTTTGTCTGTTTTTATGTCTCTCCGTCTCTCTCTGTCTCAGAGAGAGCGGCAGGACTGTGCTGCCGCTTGATGGGCAGCTGTAAGAGGGGCATGCCTAAGCTAGCCGACTTATCAGTGAAGACCAAGGATATGTGGGAGATTCCCCGCGAGTCTCTCCAGCTGATTAAGAAACTGGGCAACGGCCAGTTTGGAGAAGTCTGGATGGGTAGGACTGTTGGGGATTCGCTGAAGGAGAAAAAAGAACAACAAAAGCACGCCTGTTTAAAAATGTATAATTGCAACGGGATAGAACGTGTGAACATTTCTTAGCGTAAAACCAGAAAGAAACAAATTCATAAATAAATAAATTGAAAAATTGCAAGTGGGCGCATCACGCAGAGGAATCTGAGTTCCCGTTCCACATCCAGATGTGCTGAGTTGTTCTACTGATCCTCCTTTTGTTGCATGTGCATGATTTTAAAACTCACATCACATTTTGTCACCCCTTTCCATCTTTTCACCAACTCTCCAACCCACACCTTCACCCTTTCTTCTCCCATCCTCCATCACCAAACTTCTTTTCCACCATTTCTGGCACCCCATCTCCCTTATTTTAGGAACTAACGATGGACTTTGTTATTACCTGATCAAGCCCTGCCTCAACTCCACCCCTCTCACCCTGGGCCTTGGGCGGGACGCCTGGGAGGTACCAAGGGAAACCCTGTCAATGCAAAGGAAGCTGGGACAGGGGTGCTTCGGGGATGTCTGGATGGGTGAGACTGATGCGCGCAAACTCTAAAAGTCAGGAAAAACAGGGAAAAAATTGAGCTGTAACAAAGATTATTTTTGGTTTATTTCAGTGTCTCATTCAATATTTCCTTTTATGCGAGGTATTGTTTCTCAGTAGAGAAGACACTGGATATTTTTATCTTAAAATATAGAATCCTGAAAGAGTTTTCCAGCGACTGAATCTGAGAGTTTTAACATATTTTTTTAGCTGTACAGGTTTTCATCCTGGTGTCATCTATGTGTACAGTGCTGCAGGAAGTTCACACACTCCCATCACGGACATAAATCTCACACTGTTTTAGGTTCTTTAAGGACGCATTCAAACCATTCTTGTTACAGCGTGGATTGAATACCTCCTCTAAAGTTTAGAAAATGTTGCTGAGCATCTCTTTTTGTTGCCGTCACCAAGATCCCTGTACTATTCTGGACAGATATTTCATCTTTGTTCTAATCTGAAATATTAGAGTTACTTTAAATTGGCTGTTTTTAGTTGTTTCTTGGGTTTCAAAGTCTCCCTTTCACTTCCCCAAACCTACTTCGTTAATGAGTCCAATCTTTAACTCCTCTGATGAAGAGGAGTTAAAGAGGAGACTAGAGGAGCTAGTCTGCTGGGGCAGATGCAGACTTCAGTCAATTTGAAGGTGTTGATTTTTGACCAGGCACTTTTTTCTTGGTCTCACCCTGTTTCATGTTGATGCTAAACTTCCTCCATTCGGATAATGACACTAGTGTTTTTGGCTTAGCATTCTTGGTGGTTCCTAGTTCAAACCAAAGTTGAGGAAGCCAGTTTGGAGCAAATAAACAATATTCCCAAACACTGGGATTATAGTTGGTTGCTTAATAATCAGTCCACAGTTCTATTGGTTCCTCGAAATCCCTAAACATATGAAATTCATGTCCATAATGAGAGTATGAATACTTCTGACTGACACTGTGACTAAGGGTCTGCTTTTATTGATGTAAGAAAACCAGACAAACCTCTGTTCATCTGTTGTCCTTCGGCTCACTCATTAACATCACGCATCCCCTCCAAAATACCAACCATGTGCATGCATCAGCATTTACCACATGAAACCAGTTCACTACTCCATTTTGTTTATTGTTTGCTTTTTATATGATGCAGATACACTGCATGCACATGCAGCCGTCAACAGGACAGACAAATTGGCACATACACGAGGCCTTTTTCTGTGCACCCGTTAACATCAACTCGTCTGTATGCCAGGCATGTGGAACGGCACCACCAAGGTAGCGGTGAAGACTCTGAAGCCAGGAACCATGTCCCCCGAGGCCTTCCTGGAGGAGGCTCAGATCATGAAGAGGCTCCGGCACGACAAGCTGGTGCAGCTGTATGCCGTTGTGTCTGAGGAGCCCATCTACATCATCACTGAGTTCATGAGCCAAGGTATCGAGGTTGAATAAACTGTCACCGCTCTGACATATTGTAGGTTTGAACTGCCTCCATCGCAGCAGGGGGGAAGCCTTGCTGACGTCAAACTTTTGAAGTGACTTTGGATTTTTTTTTCATGCCTTAAATGAGACGTAGGATTAATAAAATTCAAAGGGCTTTCGTTCAGTCATAAGGATTCAGTTCATATTAGAAAAGAAAATAACAGAAGCGATATTGATTCAGATTTTTTTCTGCAGCACTGTTAAACACCAAAAGCCAAAAGATTTTTACTACATCACTTCCCCAAAAAAGAGTGCAGTGAAAACCAGTGCTCTGTTTCTATTTTATATGAATTTAAAACTTAGATCCTGAGATTTCATCAGTCATGTTTCTGATCGAAGATGGAAAACCACTGGTTCTGCTAAATGACGCTCAGTGACCAGGATAACTACCAATACTTTACTTTCCAGCACTGCAGAGACAAGTTCATTGAAGAAGATTTTATATTAATCTAATAATACCTAATCTAATTAATCTTATATATTAAATAATATATGTGAATGACTGAGTAGGACACAAATTGTCAAAACTAAATATCTGCAGTTTATATGCTGGCTGTCTCTGTTTTATATGCAAAGCAGCCATATTGGATCATGAAGTCTAGGTTGATGAGAAACATCTGACTTTTTTCACTTTCGCCCCGATAATTTTCATCATTTTAAAGACAAAAAATGTCGTTTCAATGGATAAGAATGTCATGTTTTATTGACACAACAAAGAAGTTGTGTTGCTTTAAGGTTTGAAACTCCTGTTAATATGGTGGTGCAAGGAAAACTTTAATTTCTGTGATGGTACATAGTAATAAATTGTTTGAGAACCGTTGACTTGAACTGCCGTTACATCGCTGGGGGTAAAAGTTATTGATATTTTGCTAAAACATGAATCCCCGTCCCATATTCTTAAATCTTTTGCAGCAGTAAAGTTCACAAAAAGTAATTCTGTTTTTGTGAACATATGTACATCTAAAATACATGTAAAAATATACATATAGTTATCAACTGGACTTTATTTAGAGGTATAACATGATTTCTATCACATGAGGTCTAAGTTTATTCAGGTTTGTGGTTGTAGTGGCACAAAGTGTGAGAAAGTTCAGCAGTAATAAATAAGCATCGTAAGTATAAACACGAAAGAGCTCTACATGTTTGGCAGTGAAGTACACGCCGCAGTTTTTCAGTTTCAGCTGTGTTATAGAGAAGTAAGTGTGCATTAACGATATTTCTTAAGACAACCTGAGAAATGCATATAATCTGAAAATGTAAACTAATTATGTCAGACTGAAATTACAGAATTACCTGCTTATAAATGTCTTTTACTTCCACACACTCTCTCCCCCCTTCTCACACAGCCTAACATTTTATATATAGGATAATATCTTGTGCAGTAGTGCAGAGCAAATTAAGATAGGTAAAAACAAAGATCAAAACTAAGTAGCTTATTTAAAATCCCACTTTACATATATTGAAAAAAATGAAAATATACTATAAAATGGCTAGTGACCCTATCTTCCTTCAATAACCATCATAACGAGTTAGAAATTGACACCAGGAACTTGAAAAACTTTTACGAAAGTATATTTTCCTGTGTTTTAAAAAGCGACCACCTTCTCTATTCGTCATTGAAAGGTACCTGTTTTTTTTATTATTATTATTTTTCTCTCATAGGAAGCTTGCTGGACTTCTTGAAAGACGGAGAAGGGCAGACCCTGAAGCTGCCTCAGCTGGTGGACATGGCAGCACAGGTGAGGTTCAAGGCGAACAGCACGTGGTGGACAAAAGCGAGGCTTTTAGCTCCGCCGCAGACGTGAGCATATACTGGTTTCTCTTCGTGTGCAGATTGCAGCGGGGATGGCATACATCGAGCGGATGAACTACATCCACCGTGACCTGCGAGCTGCTAATATCCTCGTCGGAGACAATCTGGTGTGCAAGATCGCTGACTTTGGCCTGGCCAGGCTAATTGAGGACAATGAGTACACAGCCAGACAAGGTAGCTGAATAAAACATAAGCGTACAGCTTCTGCTAGATGTGTGCAAGTGCTCGTGATGGATGGAAATGCCAGTAATTTTGGCTTTTTTAAAAGTTATCTGAACTAATGCTTCTGAAGGGCGGAATGAACATGCATACATTCATTTTTTAAAAACAAGAATCAGGTGTGCAAGTTTGAATTTATTGTGGATTTTCTGTTAAGCATTCAGTGTCAAAATTACACATAAAATCTCAATTTTAGAGTAGTGTGGAAGAAAGGGCTTCTGTTTTATTCGGCAACATTTTATTTCACATTCATGCAGACAGAAACACTGGTGTTTCACCACCATTCAGTTTCTGAACAGGCTAGGCTTTAGTTTCCTTTCAGGTAAAGGTGACAGCTTCAAGTGGTGGAACCATGGAGACACCTGAATGTTTTAATCGGACAAAGATATATATATATATATATATATATATATATATATATATATATATATATATATATAAACACACCTGAACTTGTTTTTGAAGGCTCAACTTTACCTTTATGAATAAATTTCCAAGGACTTTGACTTGAAGCCAAGAAGAATGGCCAATGTATGAGTGTGTATGTATAATTTTAAGCATCCACCGTATTAAGCCAGTTTCTAATGTGTTAATATTTATGAACCCAACGCTTGTTTATTTATTTATTTTTTAAAAACAACATTAAATTTATTAGTTTAAATGTAATATGACATTCATGAACATGACGAGTGGAAGCAAACTGTGAGCTGGAACTGAAAATATGTGTGCGAGTAATAAAAAGAGAATCCAGGCTTCATCTGCATCTTTTTATAAAGTTATTAGTTTAGTCTTTATGTCAGTATTTTTAGTCCTAACCTATCCTAAGTACATGAGCACACATCTTGACTGTGTTACCATGGTTTCAGGAGCAAAGTTCCCCATCAAGTGGACGGCTCCCGAAGCTGCACTTTATGGACGCTTTACCATCAAGTCAGATGTCTGGAGCTTCGGTATCCTGCTGACTGAACTCATCACTAAGGGACGTGTTCCCTACCCAGGTACTGGATCAGACCAAATTCAAATCATTTCAGAGTGAAGCTGTTTAGTTTTTGCATTTGAAACAGCTGATTATTGAGACATGGTGCGTTTTCATACTAACAAACCTTGCCACTGAGCCGCTCTGCTGGAGACTTCATAGCCTAAGCACTTCCTCGCTTAGTAGATGAGAACTTACGGTAAAAGGAGGGGTAACCGTTTCTTGAGCATCTACCACCCTCCTGTGCCAATTAGCATGCAGATCCTGAGGCTTCCCAAGTTTACATGTTTTAATAA
Source organism: Micropoecilia bifurca (assembly GCA_903067075.1). NCBI lineage: Eukaryota > Metazoa > Chordata > Actinopteri > Cyprinodontiformes > Poeciliidae > Micropoecilia > Micropoecilia bifurca. The sequence continues at coordinate 15,500 of CAEGAF010049602.1, forward strand.
GTGAGATAATTCATGCAATTCCTTCACGAGCAAAATGTTATTGATACCTTACACCTCAACTTGGTGATCTGATGAAATATGAAGAAGAATTGTGTGAGAAGTGGGAACAGGGTTGAATAATTCCCCAGTCGTCTGAGTGAAGACGTGTTCATTTTTTTGTTTCATCTCCCTCTTCTTCTGCAAGTTTTTATTTATTTATTTTTTTCATCATGTAAACGAATCTTATGTTGTGCATCTTTCCCTAATTTTATTTTATTTCTCCTGTCTAGCGAGCACACTGGAGATTCTTGATTTAATGTTAAAAACACTCTCTTTGCACTCTGCATGTGTCCACATTAATGCTGCTGCTGTTGTTCAGGTGAAATAAAAAAAGTTTTTTTTTTTAGCAGAGACATTTGTTGACCAGGGCAATAGTACCAAGACTGAACGAAACCTTTTGGAGGCTTTGGAATTGTGATGATGTTGCAGTGAACATCAGTACCAACCCACCTGCAACAGCCCGGTGTTACCGGGGCGCCTTGCATATATTTGCTGTGTCCTCTGCTGCCTGGCTTGTGCCAAACTTTAATCAGAACTTTTAATGACCTCATGCAAGAGCAGCTTTCTTCACTTTCACTTTCATAATTAGAAATCTGTGGATTGTAATGATTTATAGTTGTCTTTATGATAGATTCTCCCACCTGAGCTGTGGTTCCCTGCTGCTCCCACAGAGTTACCACAGGCTACTTGGCTGCTTCTCTGATTAATGTTCTTTTTCCCCAGTCTGTCAGTTTAGGTCAGGGCTCTCCAACATGCAGTTCCATCGCTGCCTGTGGTTCTCAGGTCCCTTCACAGTTGCTCTTAGGTTTGACCAAAAATAAATGACAGAGAAAGATAAAAAAGAGATCTGCTCAAATTTGCCTGCCTTTTTTTCTAGCAACATCAAATAGCTTCTCGACATCTTTCTCCTGGACCTACCTGCTAAGTTCTCTGTACTTTATGAAGCGGTTTGTTGTCTAATGTCCTCTAACAAACCGCTGCAGCCTTCATTCTTTCTAGAAAGATACTTTTAGGGGTGCTGTGGTGGTGCAAGGGTTAAGAACAGCCCACAAATGGAGGCCTTAGTCACCGATGCAGCCGTTGCAGGTTTGATTCCCGGCCTGCTGACCTTTGCCACATGTCTTCCCTGTTCTCTCACTACCCACTTTCCTGTCAATTCACTATCAAATAAAGGCCACTAGAGCCAATAAGACCTTAAAAAAAGAGACAATTTAAAAACCATGAATTATTTTCCTTCTCCCTCACAGTAAGGGGTACTTTATTTTGGTGCATCACAAAAAATACAAATAAAATATACTGTATATTCCAGACAAAATGCCAAAAGTTCAAAAGATAGAATCACTTTTGAAAAGGCAGGATTTTTATTTTTATCATATTAAGTGTTCCATTAAATTTTTTTGTTACTGAATTTTGATTCAAATGTGCGTAATATCTTTGATATTTTTTATTTTTTGATATGTTTCTTTGCACATAATTCAGTCTTAATCCTTCCTCCTCTTTCCCCTTTAGGCATGAACAACCGCGAGGTGCTGGAGCAGGTGGAGAGGGGCTACCGGATGCCAGGCGCCCACGGCTGCCCGACCTCGCTCCACGAACTGATGCTGCAGTGCTGGAGGCGGGAGGCCGACGAGAGACCCACCTTTGAGTACCTGCAGTCCTTCCTGGAAGATTACTTCACCGCCACAGAGCCGCAGTACCAGCCCGGAGAAAACCTGTGACCGGAATCGTGTCAGACAGACGCGGAGCTTTTAACCCACCGTGCAGAAATACAATGACGGGCACGTTGAAGTTGAGCGTTTATTTGTGCCCTCAGTGTTTTTGATCCACACTTAACTCGTATGAAGAAACATATCAACAACTTTTTGACATTTCCTTTGTTTTTGGCTGCCGATCGTCACTGCATCCTGCTCAGAGCAGATCAGTTATCCATGCCGAGGAGTTGGAGCTCTCCTGAACCGGCCTTGCAGTAATGTTGCTTTACTCTGTAACCATGACAACAAGCAACTGAAAGAAAATGTAGATGCTTGTGTTGAGGGGTGGGTTGAGGGAGTCCAGTGGGTGCATGATCTGTTCAGCTGCCATATTTCTTCAGGTCCTTTGATTTCTTTTTTTTTTTCTTCTTCTTTTTTTTAATTTAGTTTTGCAAGGAGAATGCCATCAGATTGACTGATTTCTGTGTGGAAAAATGTACTGATGTCAAAAGAGTCTCGCCTGCAACAAGTTGCACATCTCAAGGAAGCGCCGACAGCTGTCAGTGAACCTCGCAGTTCTTTATCTGACCAGATTATTAACAGATTCACTCTGATATATAAAAAAGATTCAATCTTCAGTGATAACTGAGCAGAGACCTGATTTCATTATGGTTATGATATTTGATTTTTTTTTTAAAAAAGGACTGATATTAGAGCTATATCTGCCTCCTGGAACAAGTGCCTGCAATGCTGCGCTCAAAGTGGAAGGAATAAGAAATGCGCTTTATGTATGAATTGTCTCGTCCATTGTTCTAATTTAACTGAAATATATCTGTGCATCACAAACATTTCTATATCTAGTAAACATTTATGTATACAGTTGTCGTCCTTTAAGGCTGGAGGGTTGAAAATAAAGAGGAAAGATCTCTGGCAGCGGAATGTGAAGGAATAGTGTTTTAAATGTTTGTTTGTTTTTTTCCCACGAATGTAACCTTCATGTTGCAACTTCATTTTATTGTAATAAAGATCAGATATCTTTTCCATCGGATGGGTCTTTTTCTCTCATATGTTTGTGTTTTGGGATTTATTTTAATGACCTATCACTGTTGTTATGTCTTCTTTTGGTAAATGAAAGTTAAAATGTAACTAATAACTTAAAAGAAATAGTTACTGCTTTTGAAGGTTGTGCACTTTTAATGCATACACTTTGGGAACCTGATAGTTTCATGTGCATTTAATTTGAAGGTAGAAGATTATAAAGATAAATTGAATTAATAATAATAAAAAAAGAAAATAAATTTCAGCTGTCAAACTAACATTTTTCAGAAAATCAAGATTTTAAGGAAAGTAGATCAAATACAAGTATGACTTTAGTTCCACAATATCTTTTTTTGTCCAGGATTGTGGAATACACAACTAGCTCTCCTGTCTTTCTGATTTTTTATATAATAAATATCTTTAGTGTTGTTCTTCTACCTGAGCCGTGAGTCTCTGCAGCTCCCACAGTTGGCCTCTTGGCTGATTCTCAGAATAATGTTCTTCCTGCCCAGCCTGCCATTTTTTGGTGGTTAACTGTATCTTGGTAAGAATGTGGGTTTGCTACCTTCACTACTTGCATATCTTGATGGTGAGTTAAACAATAATTAGTGTTGAAAGCTTGTAATTTTTTTGTACTGTTGTTTTTTCACCTCTCTTTTTATCCTTATATTTATACTTTATGTGGGATTCTTCTTTTTGTTGTTGCACTGGATTTAATGATATGAGAGTAAATGTAGTTTTTTATTATAATTTTTCAAAAACCTTTACGTTTGTCACTTAAGATTCCAATTGTTACATTGAAGTTTTAAGACATAAATATACCTTAAATTAAATACATCATTGAGGTATTTAAATTGATTTCTACATTACATTTTGCTGGGGTTTTTTTTTTTAGCTCCTAGTGAGATCCTCATTCCAGCTTCAAAAACCATTAAGGAAGACAAAAATAAAATAAAATAAAAAACACCCCACATTATTAATTTATCTAGTGTACTTTTTTCTGTTTTGAGATCGGTTCCTTCCAGCTGAAAAAACTACATTTCCCACAACTCCACAGGGTTAGAGTAAAGCCAGCTACGGGTGCCCACGTGTTTTTGACAATCAGGCACGTTGGAGAGGCACACGGAGACTGGGGCGCACCGGAGACAGAGAGCAGGAATTGCAGAGGCAGAGGCGCACGGGCGCACGGTCGATTTTCGCGCTCCCGCATACCGGGGGAGTCCCGCGTCTGTCCCCGAAACCGGAGCGCAGGCTTTTAACGGGGCTTTGTCAGTACCTCCCCTCGGAACAAGATTATAACAGAACCTCTTTTTTTCCCTTATTTCTTCATTTTCTCCCCTTTTGTCTATTTTGCTTTCCCATATTTAGCGGGTTGCAGACGCTGATATTGAGCCAGAGGAGGAGCGGCTTTTAAAAAAAAGGTTTAAGTGGGAGGACGGTGGTTGGTCCAGCCGGGGCGCAGCGGAGGAAACTCTGGATGAAGCGGGGACACGCCGCTCGGTGACGGCCGCCGACGGCTCCGGTGAACCGGGCGAGAAGGGGGGACTGAGCCCTGCGCCAGCCTGGCAGCCCCGCGTTGACACCCCTCCGAACAAGCTCCACGGCGCTCTGCTTTACACCGCGGGGTGAGTGTTTCATGCAGATACACCACAAAAACGCTTACCGTCCACTCATCCAGCTGTGCCGCGCACATCTGGCAGCGCTTCACGTTGAGTTTTTTTTGTCTTCTTCTTTTATTTAACCTCGTCGGTTCCGTTAACCTGCCGCCGCTCTGCATGCCTACAGCTGATCTGGGCTCAACTGTATAGGCATGCATGCGTGTGGCGATAATGAGGTTCAAATACACACAACGGCGAATGTGCGCGCAGTGAACCCTGCATAACCCCACCTGTTTGTTTTTTGTTTGTTTTTTTTCGTGTGTCCTTTTGTATTTATAATAATCTCACCTATTAGCCTCATTATGGCAGCATGTACACACTGCAAGCGGCAACAAAGGCAGATTTTGTGTCATAAATTGTGTGACGGGCTCCGTGGATTTCCACCTGAGTTTGACCAGACTTTTCAGACACACATGACTTGCCACGCACCGGATGTTTAAACCCAGATGTTTGCTTTACATATAAAGGCTGAGAGGCGGGGGTGGTGGTGGTGGTGGTGGTGGGGGGGCGGCCAGTCTCTTTGCCACCCCACTTAGTTGGACAGGACACAGCAGCAGCGGCAGCAGCAGCAGCAGCTCATCCTGCAGTGGTGATCCAGCCAGTGTGAGTTTGGAGAGTCATGATTCTGAGCTCTCACCTGTGGTTTTTAGAAAAAGGGAGGAGAAAGAGTGCAGAAAAACTAAGAAGTCAATGCCAGTGTCTGAGCAGTGACAGTTGGTTATTTAAGGGCCCCTCAGAGACATGCACAGGCTGCCCTGGTGCAGGTGCTGTTAGTATGCAGAGTGATGCTCAGTGTCTGTCTCTCTCTCTGTCTCTCTCTTTCTCTCTCTCTCTCTCACACACACACACACACACACACACGCAGTCTCACGATCTGAGTCACTGGGTAAAGACTTAGTTCTCTTATATTAGCAGTTAATGAATAATTTCCCCACAGTGAATGCTGGTATGAAAGGGAAATGGCCTTACCTTGGCATTCAGCTGCTGTCTGTCAGACTTGTCTTGAGTGTGTTTCCTTCTGTGTGTGTGTGTGTGTGTGTGTGTGTGTGACAAACAGAGTGAATGTGAACAGCTTAGACCTATTGTGCTTCCTACCTGTGCAGCGGGGCTAGTTGTCATAGCAACGGCCTTGTAGCTCCGTTGATGTTCCTCCTGTCCTCATCGGCAGGGTCAGCGCACCTAACACACCACATCTCGTCTCAAATCTACCTCTGTGTGTGTGTGTGTGCGCAGGGAAGTAGCCTTTGTTTGCACTTTGCTGCAGTTCGTAGGTGTGTAGGTTGACAGCACAGGGAAATCAGTGTGTGTGTGTGTGTGAGCTATTTGTGTGTGCGCGTCTAACGGTGTCACAAAGATACACCCTACCGATATGACAGCCGACAGCTCAACCAATCACCTGTCTTCTTTTTCTCTGCCTATCAGCGTGTGAGGTTGCCATAGCCAGGCACCCTCTTTATACAGATATTTGGAGATGGAGAAGGCGAGAACGGACACATGCTTGCATGTATCCCGAATGGATAGTCATGTGGAAACACTCACTGATTGGCACGGCATGAGTGGCGATTCCCCTGAATTCCTGCAGTGAATATAGAGAAAGTTTGGAACTACGTCAAGGCTCGTGCAACCTGTTGAATGGTCGCCTCCAGGCCATGCATTAACAAGGATGGGTCAACAAGAGTCACCCATCCTTGTGGCTGATGCCTATGTCCAGCAATCATCAGGTTCCAAAAAATTTATCGAATCAAATTGTCTTAAGTACATTTTCAAAAACACCATTTCCCTTTTTATCTCCTGCATTTGGCTTTTGGTTTGCATTGAAGTGCTTTGAGCTTTTCGTGTGTGTGTGTGTGTGTGTGTGTGTGTGTGTATGGAGGGGGTTGGGGGTGGGGGTTGCAAATTGTTTATTTGCAAACCTCAAACTAAGCCAGACTAAGTCCTCAAAGTCCCACAAAGAAACACTGACCTTAAAAGGACATACTCTTTTCAAAAACATCTTATTCAGGACATCAGATGCATGAAGTGTGATTCTTATCACTAAACTGCACAGTGTAGCTTTAAAAAAAATCATAGTGGTGAACGTATAGATTTTTATCGATGATCTCAGTTTTTGAGTACGCTTTCGCATCGTGTGCTATAATATGTCTTTTTTGTTGAACTACACTTTACAAAGTCGGCTTTTTAACAACTCAGAGATGTGGTTTGTCGCATTGTTCCTGCGGTGTTTAGTCATCTGAAGCAGAGACCACAGAAAGTGTCTATGTGACCAGAGTGTTCTTTGTCCGTTTGCACCCCCCACCCTCACCTGTTGCTACTTTGCACGACTTTGTGTCGGCCCATTGGCGGAAGTAAGTGTGTTCTCGTTCTTTTTTGTCTGCTTGGATTATCGTTTTCTCGTCACAAACTACACTTAGATGTGAGTGTGTGTACATGTTTTTTTTTTTGTCTCCTATGTGTGTCTGCGATACCCTTGCGACCTGTCCAGGATTTGGCCCCGCCTCTCTCCTAATGACCGCTGGACAGGCACCAGCCCCCATGACCCCTCACGGACTAACAGGTATAGAGAATGGATGGGTGAAACAAGCGTACACTTATTGCAAGGGAACTAACTACAAATCCCCTCTTACTAAGGAAACGTTCTGTGAAATCCACTGTTATCGACACTGTAGATCTGGCTACTTAGTACACATCTTAACTAATAAACAAGCCAAGTTTAATATACTAACTTGTCTATGCAGAGCAGAACGACCAAAAGGATTACTGCAAAAAATGTTACAGCTTCTGTATTTGAGTTTAAGTCAAAGTATTCAAATAAGATAATTGAATAATTGTACTACAGTACATATAATAATTAATATTTTAACAGCAGTAGGAATAACTGCTGTTTTTATGCAATTTCTGTCTGACATTCTGATGTTTTTCTCTGAAAGTGGTAATAATATACGGATGTGGTAGTCAGAGTCTCATCCTGTTCCTCTGCTTGTTTTGGAGTAACAGTGTAACAAGCCGATTTTAGCCACTGAATTAATCAGCTTCTGTAGCGTCTCCAATCAGCTGCTTGACAGACATGCAGCTCAGAGATTCCCAGCTGAAGTCTTAAAACATTGCTGCCTTAATGAGACTGATGGGTTGCGCTGCTTTAGGTTCTACACCAGTTTCCAGCAATAGGTGAGGGAGGGTAACTGATGTTAGACCATAGGGACAGTGTGGCAGAAACTTTTATTGTTTTAGAAATTGTAACTTTTTTAAATGCCATTAAACGTTTCATGCTCATTGTTATCTGATGAAGAAGAGAGCCGTGTTTTTCAAGGAACAAATCAAAAACACCGATACGTTGAGATCTGTTCATTGAGAGGCGGTAAGCAGAAGTCTTAAAAATCCCTCCTTAGTTTACACACCGATGAGTTTAGGATTTTACTGTTGGCTTTGAGAGTCGCGAATGATCTGGCCACAAACTCTTCTCCAACATCCTCAGCAGCGATTTCATCCCGGCGAGGTCGGACGCCCAAACCAGACCAGACCAGACAACACCTCACGTCAGGAGCATTTTAAGCTATAGAGGATGTGTGGCTTGTGGTTTTGAACCTGTAACGTTTTAGAGTCGGTATACGTCTGAGTTTTCTCACACGGCATTCCGCGTTTCAGGAAAACAAAATTTCCCTTTTAACAGAATTTTGATTTGATTCTTCCATCTGTGAATAGAGCTGTCAAGCGGACGACTCTAAGAATACAGCGGCGATTACACTCGCCAACGTATTTTCTGTAAAAAAAAAAAAAAACCCTCTTCTGTTAATGTTTTGTAACAGGATATATTTGGAACATTTGACAGGTTTCCGTATTCCCACTGCTGGCTAAAACAATAAGTCATTAATTTGCCCTTGAGGATTCAGAGACCTGTCTTTCTTGCTCCCGTTAATCTAAACGTCACCCGGAGTGAAATGGCTTTCGCCGAAGGCAGGTAAACGTGGTTCATCTCCCACTCACACACACACACACACATCTACACACACACGCACACATTCACAGCAACCATTTAGTGTTAGTGTAAGCAGTGTTTGTATGCTCCATTCTGTCACCTCCCACACGATACATTCATAAAACGGCTCCTCGGCGCCAAAGGCAGTGACTCAAAAAGAAGACGTCTCCCCCTCTCTTCTCCCTCGCCTCCTTCACTCTTTTAACCTCTCTGCCCCCGTCTATCCGTCCTCTTTGTCAGCCCCTTCCCATCCTACTTCCTTTCTTTTTCTTACCTACGTTCCTCATTCTCCTCGTCTCCTTCACCTCCTCTACCCTCCCCCCCACACCCCGCTCCACCCCGGGCGAAGCTGGTTGCAGCCGGTTTGAGTCTGACAGCAGAGAGGGAAGCTGCGACCTCTCACCTCTGGAGGGATGGAGGGAGGCAGCGGGAGAGGGATGATAGAGGGCAGCCGGGATGGATGGATGGAAGTGGATGGAGGGCGGCAAGGCTGCAAGAGGCGAGGGAGAGGTCAGAGAACAGGAGGGATTTACCAAGGAAAGAGGGGAGGAGGAGGAGAGAGAGAGAGCTGGTACGGAGGGAAAGGAGGGAGGGAACAGAGAGAGGTCAGGGAGGAGAAGGGGTGATAAATGACAAGCGAGTGGAGGGACAAGTTGAAAGAGGAGACGGAGCGCGAGAGGACGAGGAAGATGGGAGAAAGACGGAGTGTGAAACGGCTGTGTACCTCCCTAACAAGCTGGACAGAATCAGCTCAATTATTAAAGAGGAGCGAGAGATGGGGAAAACATGCACGCACGCAAGCACGCTTCCCGGCGTCTGGCGTTCAACACTCACACACACTGACACACACACACACACACACACACACACACACACACACACACACACACACACACACACACACACAC
>CAEGAF010049626.1:0-16942 GCA_903067075.1 Micropoecilia bifurca
TTTTTAGAAGACACTTTCTTCAAGCTGTGGTTCAGGATAAAGTCTGTATCTTTCAAGAAGATCATGATTCTTATGCAGGACAATGCTCCATCGCATGCATCAAAGTCCTCCACGATGGAAGGCCTTGAAGATAAGAGAATAATGAAGCGGTTCCCTTCCTCACCACACCTAAACCCCATTGAGAACCGGTGGGTCTTTCTTAAACTGGAGATTAATGGTGAAGGAAAACGGTTCACATCTCTGATCAGAGTCTGGGAGGCTGTGGCTGCTGCTGAACAAAAAGTTGATAGTCAACAGATCAAGAAACTGACAAATTATATATATATATATCTATATGAATATGTATGTGTGTACGCGTACATATGCATATGTACATGTGTATGTGTTTTTTCACTATTAACTTTCTTTCACCATGTTTTACTATTGGAGGTTTTCTGCATTGTGTTCTTTGTTCCTAAAAATATGCATCTTAAAGTCAATTTGTTTATGCGAAACACTTTTGCAGCCTGGAATATGTTAACACCTATGTTCCATATGCAAAAATATCAATAAAAATATGAAAAAAAACTTGCTAAAATGTTCTGTTTTTGCAGAGTACTATAAGGTCCTGTTTGCTCCGGCTGCCTGTCTCTCATCGAGAAGCAGTTTTCACTGGGTCTGCAATATTCTTGGTTTTGGAGCTGAAACTGCACCATATTCCATTAATTCCTTGTAGATTACATATAGTAAAACTACATATTCTTTATTTCTATGTAAATATATGGCCCTCTCTCTGTATATATATATATATATATATGTATGTATATATGTATGTATACACACATACATCCATCCATGCACTGCTATTTAGAAAATACAAAGTGATCAGTGAAAAAATAATGCAAGAGCTTCACATCGAGTCTTTATTGCACTCAAACATGGAAATTTTAACAACAGCCAGTCCGCCTTTTATTGTGTTTTAAAAAGTACACATTCTTTTCATTTTAAGTATTGCATCCTGATAAAAATAATTTGGGGTTCAAAAGATTCTAAAATAATTATTATTACTGTAGGACAATTGTACTGAAAAGCTTGGCTGTCTGGAAGGTTTTCCAGGAGGTTTCTTGTCTCTGAAAACAATATAGAAGCACAACTTTAAGAATTTGGACAGGTGAGAGCAAAGGTGAGAGGTCTGACCAAAGGCACCATGTTATGACAAAAAGAAAAAGAGCATTTCAGCAGAAACATCTCATACTATCACATATGGTGTTGGGAAGGTGAGGATTTGAAATTATCTGCAGACACAAGAATTGGATAATCCTTTGTACACCAAAGTGTTTTAGTCAGTCCTAAGTCCATCTATCCAGCAGCTGAGTCTAGACTGGTTAACAAGGGAACAATAATCCCCAACACATCGGCTAATTTACAACAGAATGACAGGAGAAGAGTTCAGTTGTTGCAATCGTGTAGTCAAAGCCTAGACATCAGCCTGATTCAAATGCTGTGGTTGGACCAACCACTGAACAGGTCCTACAAGACGCCCAGTCAACTAGTGTTTCACACACCTTTTACAACTTGGTTTCATCTTTGTTTTAGAAAAGTACAGGTGAGTCAATTATATGTTTTTCCACACCTGTAGTTAGTTTCTAACAATATTTGAAGCTGGTAAAAATTCAGTATGTATCTTTAATAAAAAACAGGTTTATTACATATTTGTTAAAATTATCTTTGTAACAGGATATAGAGAGAAAAACTTGAGCTCCTCTGCCTTCTCCCACTGTTTCCAATACTAACGGCAAAAATATATCACTTAATCAGACACAACCACTCAGAGCCAGGAGGAGGGGCTTAGCGCTGTCAATCATACTAGTTAGCATGACAACGAGTAATAAGTTGGTGGTGTTTCTCCAGCTTTAGCATATGGAGCAGCATGCACACAAGCATGATTGACAGCTTTAAGACCTTCCTCATGGCACTGATTGGTTGTTTTTGACCAGGAATGGTGCATTTCAATCTTTTCACAGATTATTTGTCTCATATTATTTTGTCAAGACATGGTGTCAGTTTTAACAAATATGGAAAAACTAAATTTTTGTAAAAGTTACTAAAAGAACCAGATGAGTTCACAGAGCATGAGCAGCTCTTTTCTTTGCTCTGTTAGCTGCTCCAGACTTCTTCTTGGCTCCAGGCTTTGCTAGATAATGGGAAGCTTTCTTGCCCAGACTCTTGGCTTTAGGTCCAAAACTAAAAGAATAAAACACACACACAGATATATTGAGACAAGTTAAGACGCGCCATATTCAATTCTCTGGGGGTGAATGAAAATATGTAATCCCTTCCAGGATGTGATGTGGCTTACCTGTCCTTCCTCTGCGTCTCTCTGAGAGGACAGGCCTTGTGTCGGTGCTGCAGGCTGCCGCAGCTGAAGCAGCCGTTACTCCCACCAGCTTGCTGACAGGGATGGTCTGGCAGAGCACAGCGGCCACAGGACAGGCAGTGGCTCCAGGCTGATTTTGGAAAAGGTTTTTTTATTCTCAACATCCAGCACAAAAAACTAAACAATATTCAAATATCTCATGTCTTACATGGTTTTACACATTTCCCACATGCTGAGCAGTGCTTCCATTCACGGCCATCCTCGAATCACCAACAGAAAATACAGTTTTTATTATAGACTTTAAGAAACTATTGCAGTTTTAGAATACATTTATGAAGAACGTGATACCTTGGATGGACAAAGATTGCATTTAGTGCAGTGTTTGTTCAGGGAGCACACATATCTCTGACACAAGGAGCAAAACCTGCAGAAATACATTATGGGACAACTCTGTATTAAACACAAACTTTGATACATTATTCTGCATCATGCAAGACGATGTATAACAAAATACAGTGGAAATCAGAAGTTTATATTTATTTTCTCAGTATTTGGTACCATTGTCTTTGAACTACATGACTTGGATCAAACATTTTGGGTTTCCTTCTAGAAGTTCTCCCAATAATTAGCTGGGGTTCTGGCCCATTGCTCCCAGTAGAACTGGAGGAACTGGGTCAGCCTGGTAGGCTGGCTCACGCTCACATGACTTCAGATCTACCCACATTTCTCTACAGGATTGAGGTCAGGGCTTTGTGGCAGCCACCAATGATTCCATCTGTTTTATGAAGTGGACCAGTTCCTCTTGCTGCAAAACAGTATCCATATGATGCTGACACCTCCATATTTCAGTTACAATGGTACAAGCATCCCAGTTTTTCTTCCAAATGTAATGAGAGTCTTTAAGATCAAACAGTTCTGCTTTCATCCAATCACGTCTTCCTCTCTGAGTGGCCTTTCAGCCCATGTCAGTACAGAACATCAGGGTTTCTCCCAATGCATTATAAGCCTGGCGGCCCGCCATCCTTTACTAGCCTCGCCGCCAGGCTAAGCATTGCTTGTTTACGTTTCTGGGAAAATTAAAAAAAAAAAAAAAATAAATAAATAATCGCTTTTTTTAAGCTGGGCTGCAAGCGTCTCTTTTGTCTTAGCATTTCACTAGCAGAGCAGATTTATTCCTAAAGGATAGGTTGATAATTGATAGGTTTATAGTTTATGCATTTAAACCCGACAGTTTGCGGACCAATCACACCGCTGGCCCCTCTGCGCTTTGCCTCGCGCTGCCGCTGCTTCACCTCAGCGGGATCACGCCTCCTAACACTCAAACTGGACACAGGCTGACCTGGACCTGGAACATGTTTCATATAGATTATGGCGCCGCCTCAGCCAGTTCATCTCTGGGACACAGAGCATGTCTCCTTCTTGAGTGCGGTATGATGGTGGGACATTCCCACCACATCTATACTTGCATATAATTGTTTGAAGAGATGAATGTGGCTCCAGCCTTTCAACCATCAGTGAATTGTTCCCATGAGTGAACTGGACTAGTGCAGCTGAATTCTTTTGAGCTTCACCATTGTGTCAAACCAGAAAGCAGTGAGTTCCAGGTGTTGTGTTAGTCATGACATCATCATTGTCCTTTCTCCTCATTGTTTGGAAAGATAGTAAGCATTCTGTATGTAAACTTCTGATTTAGAAAACATAAAACATGAATCTCTGAAATATTCTGGCTCTTATTGCTGAATTAAGCAAACAGAAATAGATTTGACACGTGTGTGTAAGCATCTTGTTTCAACAGCATTGCAAAACGGAACTCTTTTGTATTAGGAGTCAATGACAAGTCGATACCTGTAGCCCTCCTCTCTGGGCAGAACAACGTGTCTGGGTAGAATATTAGTGAAGAGTCTGACAGGAGACTGCCTCCTGCCCGTCTTCCCGTGTTTATAGAGAGGATGGTTGTCATAGTCCACCTTGTTAAAAAAAAGAACAGTTAGAATCCAAAAAACTTTGATTAATCCCCCACCAGCATCTACTCTACTCAGGACATCACATTTTCCTGAAGCTCCAGATTACATCCAATCTATCCAAAATTTCTGGGTGTTTAAACTTGTGACTTCCATTTCAATCATTTTGTTAAATGACAGATTAATGCTGTCCAGCAACTAAGACTTAAAGCAATCATAGAGAGCTGTACACAAGAAGACCAATAGTAAAGGTCATGTGTGAAGGAAGAAAAATGACATTGTAACTTGCTTGTTACTTGGTCTATCACTTCAGCTTCCTTCTGCAATGTGTTTATCAAACTTGGTTTGATAATCAGTCATGTTCTCTAAGTAATTTCCATGACTTCGTGAACTGTGTTCCTGAAGAGTCTGGTCCAAAGACACCTTTAATGACATGCAACCCAAGACTGGACCAATCAAGCAGATCAAAACTGAGCTTTAAATGGTTTTGTATCATTTGCACCCTGTATTGAAAGGGGACTGGCTTTAGAGGGAGTCTAAATAGCATATATTAGCTATTCGCAGGCAGCTGTGGTCCCTAAAGCCCATAAATATTGGGGCTGCTTTACTTCAGGTACAGGATAACATTAAAAACATCTCCTGGGAATGAACAGGTGTATTTTTCAATAAGCTGGTACCTGGTAGTCCAACATGGTCAGTGCAGGGAGACAGTCCAGGATGCGAGGCTCAAAGAAGTATGGAAAGATCCAAATGATGGGAATGTCAATGTTAGAGTCACCTGAACACATGGAGGTCAGAGTTCAACACAGAAGTTCTTGCATTTAAATCAGACCGAGTCTGGAAAAAACAACATCCAAATCATTGTTGAATGACATTTCAAGGCATGAGGGGTTAAAGCGACTTTTCCTCTTTCTGTAGGCATTAGATGAGAAGTTAATAAATATGCAGTAGACTAATGCCTGTAATGTTATGGACACAGGACCATGAGATTGTCTTGGAAAAACTTAGTGTCTTCAGTCAGAGGATTCTTCAAATTCACTGTTATGCAGATCACTACAGCCATCACCATCTACAATAACTCTTTGAAGAATTTGAATTAATGATTTATAACTATTTTAATGCCTTTGAGAGCAATAGTATTTTGGAATTTTGAATATTCACAGAAATGTCATTTATTGACGTCTCTGTTGTTTTGAGGAGGTTTGAAGCAAAACAAGGATGTCAGTAATATATGTGGCAAGGAACTAAAAAACTGCTAACCAGAGTTCCGCAGCTTCCTCCACGTTTGGGAAATCAAGGAGAAACTGTTGGCCAGAGGTTTGACCAGTCCACCAAACGGAGGGTCCGCTACCATCACCACCTGCTCCCCATCCGCCTCGGTCAGGAATGCATCCAAAACGCCTCTGGAGGCCTGAAAGGGCAACAGTCCATCACTCAGAGCTGAAAACTGCCTTCAGCTGGATCTGCAAATTCAACTCTTACCTCTCCACCAAAGAAGTGATGGTTAAACATGTTGTAATGACAGAACTCGTCCTGACTGTAGAACTGAGCATATCTGAAACACACACAGATAGTTGTGATGCTTCATGGAACCTGTCTGGGCCTGTCTGTGTTCTAGGGAGTGAACACATAACAGAACCACTGAATGTACCCAGGTAACCTAAGCTAGAGGCTGAAGCTTGAAGCGACACAACCCATGTGGTTCACAATTCTTTAGAGAAACACCAGAAACGAGGTGCAGTGACTCAGGTAAGAGTTCTTTAAACTACATTTATTTTTTATCTTTTTAGAAGCAACTTTTACCGTCTCTGATAGTGAAGAGAAGATTAATGGTCAGCTTGAAATGAAAAGAACATAATAGTAGTAGTCTAGAGATTAAAACTCTGGAATTATTAGACAAGTTTTATGAAACTTTAACTGATTTACACTCCCTGGAAAAAGTGTTCACAAACCAAGACCTTTTAATCCTTTTTTTCACATTAACAACCTCTAAATTCAGTTTATTTTTGTAGGATTTGACATGAGCCTAACATGAACCCAACACAATGTGATGCAGAAAAATGACTTTTTACAGATCAAAATCAGGAACATTGTTAATGAACCCCCTTTACTCTGATATCCCAAATAAAACCTTAGAGCAAACGATTGCTTTCCAGTTCATCTATGTGACATTTAATCCAAGTATACCTTTTTTTCTGAGAAGGTTACATGTTAAATTCCTGTGTACAACGGTGCATAACAGACTTCATTTCAAGTTCCATGCAGATTACAAAATCAAAATGACTCTTGAGGGAGCCGAGAGGGTTAGTTGCAAGTAAATACACACTAACCATGGTTTGAGACTTGGAATGATACCTCACATTTCAGAAGTGACATGATGGATCCCTGCATATGAAACCACTCAGGTCTAGAAAGAGCATTCGCTCATTGTTTCAGTAGTTGAAATCTATAAGACTTAAAAGTATCACCAGCATGAAACAACTGTTATTCTATCAGAACGAATGTTTTAAACAAGAAAATACTAACATATTAATATTAACATTAATATAATCAAAATATTAATTTAACATTTTTGACCTATTTTGGTTAATTTTCAACTAGCTGCAGTTCCTGAAAAATGGCTGAAAACAAAGCAGGGATGGACAAGGTCAGTAACGGACAGCCTGTCCAGGCAATTCAAGGTGAGCTTTTGGCTCCCTCTGGTGGCCTATGTGGCATGCTGCAGCTTCACTCCTCTGGACTCCAGCAGTGATCAGCCTGTTCAGCCTATTCCACGATCAGTCCAGCCCTCTCAGGTAAATGTGTGACTGAGTTCCTTCAGACTCTAAAACCTGGGGGTTGATTTGAACATTTGGTTGTGTTGAAGGTTTATAAGCATCACCCTCTCAAAATGAAGTCCAAATTTGCAAAGCGAGTTAATTTACTGTATAGAGTCTTTCAAACAATATCTACAGCAAATTGTAGGGAGAAAAAATAAACATCAAATGCATGCAGTGTTATTGTGATATCATTAATATCACAATAACTAACATCTGTTGGCTGTGAGCACAAACAACAGTTCATCCACCTGGTCAAATACATGATAAGACAAAAGTTTAATATAGTGGATTTTTGATATTCATAGGGGTTATGAATGAAGATGGTGCTACAGCCATCATCTTCTACCTGATCTAGGGTCATATGGTGGCATTATTTTTATGTTACATTTTGGCCTGATTTCCCCCCTCTGATTGCCTTAAGGATGAACCGTATGACTCTTAAGATAATCTTAAGCAAAATTCCTGCTGTGTGTTGTGTGCTAAGAATTATGTGGTCCACTTGGAAGGACCGAGGGACCAGTATCCCTGATCTAAAATCAGGGATACTGGATATGGTGGATTGTCTTCTCTGATTTTTCAGTTTGTCTTTGAGGACAAACATGAAGGCAGCTCCCTTGTATGTGACATAACTGGTGAGCAAAACTTAAATAGATATAAGACAAACAACTGCTATGGCACAGCAGAAAATCTGGTGGGCATTTTAGATGTGTTTATATTTTTTAATCATAGTCCACATATTATCGCCATTACTTCTTCTCAATCAGTCAGGTTTATTTATTCTGGACTCCTATTTGATTACTTAAGTTTGGCAAGATTTTCAGTGTTGCATCTGAATGTTGGAGAGTGAAATTGGTTTGTGTGTTGCTCCTGCCATGTGTCTGTACACCACACACTGTATGACCAAAGCATTTATGCACAAGACTTTTTAATAACTCTGTGTGTGGTCCCAGATTTTGAAAGTTGGCTGACAATTTTAGAATCTTGAAGTGAACCAGGCATTAGCAGAGAATGCCAGTCTTCCTTCTCCCCAGCAACTTGAGAGGGAATCCCAAGGTGAAAAATCTTCCACCACCAAAGGCTTTCCCTGGAATATTCTGTCCAGGATACCTCAGTAGTGAGGAATTCTCTTGTGAGAATACCTCACTAGAGATATGGAGATATGTCTAGTGCATCATGCACTAAACATGGATTATCCCTCAAGTTGCTGGGGAGAAGGAAGACTGGCATTCTCTGCTAATGCCTGGTTCACTTCAAGATTCTAAAATTGTAAACTTATCAAAATATACCAGGTATAAAACTAATAGCCAACTGAGCTGACTTGTCTGCAGGAGCTGCTATCCCAACGTCTGGAGGAGCTAAAAGCTGAAAGAGCCAAGACAGACGCACACATCCAGTCTCTGAAGAAACGCAAAGCAGATCTCTGTGAGTATGGGACAGAACACTGGCAGAACTTAAACATATGATCTGCTTGCATTTCAACTGCAGAACTATAACATCTGTCTGTAAGTCATTTCCTCCCCTCTCCCCCATCAAGCGGACCACAGAGGTAATGAAACATCAGGTAGAGGACCATATTCCAAAACATGCTGTGTCCTAAAGCAGGACGAGAAGGCCGTAGTCGACTCTCTGGATATGGAGGTGAAACGGACCAGAACCAGGTTGGACCAGATACTGAAGAACTGGGTGAACCATCAGGAGCAAGTCACAAAGAGCATCAGCATTATTCTGAGTGTGCTGAATAAGACCCTCAAACCAAAGGAAGATAAGGTTTGACTCCAATTCTTTACAACATGATGGTTTACCAGCAGCACCTAAAGGTACTCAACTGATGTCTTACTTCAGCATCTCCTTCTCAAGGGTCAGTCAGAGATTGTCAGGTAAGTTAATCATCTTAATTTAGAAAGTTTTACTTCATATCACTCATTGTGACTTTCCTCTGGGTAATCACACATCCAGTCCTAAAAGGTCTGACACCACAGAGAAGGATATCAAACTTAATGACAAGAGATTTGAGAAGTTTCTGAAAACCCTTTCCTCCATCTCCAAAAACCTCAAGGCCCAACTACAGAGGAAGACTATGCTTTTAGGTCTTTCAAAGAAATTTCCTAGCCCATTCTGACGCAATTAGATTAAAATAAATGGGAGTGTGACAGTGTTATAGGAACGTTGGTTCCATTATGCTTTCCTTCTTCCTTCCCCAGATTCATTGCCCATTGTGATTGACATGCAGACCTGCCACAGCCATATCACATTGACCTCAGAGGGGCGGGGTGCTGCCCGCCATTCTGGAGCATCCTCTCCAGTTTGATCAGGTCTGCTGTGCTCTGGGGTCATCTCCTGTGGGTTAGGGTTAGGGTTAGGGTTACTGGGAGCCCACTAGGGAGAGTGGGAGTCTGGGTGAATTATGATGAGGGTCTGTTGATGTTTTATGATGCAGATAGTATGGTTTTACTGCAAAGGTTTTCAGCAGCCTTGTCTCAAGTGTTTGACAGGGCTCCTCACCAGTTCACGGAGCCATTGTTCCCAGCCATACGCTTCTTGAAACCAGCAGAGAACCAGAACTGCCCAAACCGTCTAGAGTTCTGTTATTCCCTTTAAACCTACAAGTCCATTTGTTCCACACTGTGAATCGTCACTAGGATTTGCCAATTAAGAGTTTCTCCTTCCTTCCTTTTGAAATCTCTGCAGCATAGTTGATTTCTCTTGAAATGGACTTGATAATGGTCAGCTATGTTTTTGAGATCCATACAAACTTCAGGTGTTAATGCTGTTTTAATTGCTTGTTTTCATGTGTTTGTCAAACTTCTTTTGGGCATAGATTTTAGTGTTCTCAAAGATCTACACACAGTACCCAAAAATAATCAAGAAAAAATGATTTTTAATGAAGATGTGTTTTTTGAAATGCTACTTGTTAATCCAGTCTTTCACAAATATTCCCATCCCATCAGGTTGGCACACCCGCTGTGTGTATTTTATCCCATGCTTAGTGATGCTGGATGGACATGAAAGGTAGACAGACACTTCTGATGCTGCACCACTGTGAAGGCACTTTCTCATGGTGTTTGCCAGCTTACCAGCAGGGTCCCCCCCTGGAAGTTCAGCTCAGGAGGTTTTATTTGATGTCGTCAATCCAGAGAATTGTATAAACTTGGTCTCTAAGCTGCAGTTTGACAAAGCCAAAGCGACGTAAAGTGAAGAACTTCTTCTGAGGGGTGGAGTGCATGAGCAATGCTCATGTCCGGAGCTAGAGCTCTGTCTTAGAATAGTATCTTTGTCCTGTGTCTGACCAAGGCTAGTCTACTCAGTTTGGTCTACAACCAGCTCTATTGACGGTCCTTGTGGTTCCAAACTTGTTCTATGTTCCACTCCATTGTGGTTGAATGTGGTTTTAGCACAATTTCTTTTTTAAGAAATCAGTGCAACTGAGGACTTTCCTTTAAAATTATTCCTTTAACTTTATTAGTTTCTTCATAACAGCAGTAAGACCTGGTAAAGATAAGTATTAGATTCCAAATCACTTCAGGTGGACTATAGCAAATTATACACACATTTATTTTACAATAAATCACAAAACAAAGAGTAGAAAAAGTGATATGTATGAGTACTGGTGCATCATGGAACCAAGTCACAGACATTTTATTATTCTGATATATTATTTAATAGCATAACCTTAAACTCCAAGAGGTTTTTGACAAGATCACAAATATGTTTGTTTTGTAATGAACGGTCTAAATAATTTCCATCAGGGGTCACAGTAACAGAACATTTTCCCACCTTTCACTGGGGTTTCTTAAAATAAGACAGAGAAATCTGAATGACTGAACTTATGAACAGGTTTAAATAATAGTGGCCACACATATTGGCTGTTAGGGGTTAGGTTTGTCTATTGAGTTTTGAAACCCTCATTGATATTAAAATTGACATTTTTTGTTCCTCAATGAATTATTGAAATTGATTCATTGTCCAGTACTGAAAAATATTCCGAGAGAGAACTTGAAATGTGAATAAGTCTCTCTATAAGCTCTCTATAACTCCCTTGGCCTATTCCAACAGTAAAGCATAGGAGGGTTAATGATTTGAGCTTCTAGTGCAGCAATAAGATATAGAGTTTGCTCCCATTGAAAAAATACTGGAAAAAATTAAAGAATAAAAAATACAGTGAAACTTACCTGAAATCAATGTCCAGCAATAAACTCTTCATTGGCTCCAGGTTTCTCAGCTTGATCAGTTCCTGGAGTCTGGCACAAACCACCATAACTGTGATTAACAATGTAAGATTAAGATTTGCATAGTCAAAGTTTTGTAGCATGTATGGTGGCCTAGAAGGGTAAAAAACAGCCAGTAAAAGTCATAACAGAAGTTGTGGCATGCATTGTTTTATTGTAGTTTTTACATTTTGTTGACCCTCCTGGCCCACCGTAGACAGTTAGACTGATATTAATTTTTAAAATGAGTTATGACATATGATGTGACACATGCTCATAACCATATTGTTTAATTTGTAATGAAAACCAAATAGGATCATGAATGGAACCTTTCAGATTCCCTGTTAACTCACAGCCTGTGAAGACAAACTCGAAAATGACTCAAAGAAAAAGTATGCCTGCCTAAAGTGGCGAGACCCTTAGATGTAATCTCTCACCTAGGTGTCCCCACACACAGCACCTTCTTATAGCCCAGACCAGCTAAGGTATCCAGCAGGAAGTGTGCACTGCGATCAGTGAACAGGTACTGGGCGTTGCTCTTCTTATTGTCCAGTGGACGCAGCAGGATGCTGGGCCTCCTCAGCTGGGCCGTGGTGACCGCTGTGGTCCTGTGGGCAGAGTGAGCGCTGTGCTCTGCAGGCAGGAGGAGAATCTGACAATCCTCACAGAACTTCTTCTCAATAAGTGGGAGCGAAGCAAACTGCAGAAACCTGAGGAGACAAATGGTAAATGGACTGAACTTATATAGCTTTATCTAATCATTTCTGATCACTCAAAGTGCTTTACACTAGAGCCACATTCACACTCACAAACGCTCACACATTTATACACTGTTACGCGGCTCGGTGGGCAACTTGGGGTTGGGTGCCTTGCCCAGGGGCACATCGACATGTGGCAGGAGGAAGCTGGAATCGAACCTGCAACCTTCTGATCACAAGACGACGACTCTGCCCACAGAGCCACAGCCGCCCACAAGCTTTGGTCAGTCAGTATCAGAGACCAGCCCAGTCCGGAGTCCTATGAGCTCAACTCTTACCTGCTGCAACATTCCTGCTGAGTGAACCGAGGCGCCTTTGACAGCATCTCTGCTTCTCTAGCCAGCATCCTGGCTTCTGACACCTTTAATGGAAATGTATCAAAGTCATTTACCTGCAACACTTAATAACCAAACATTACAACTAACTTTTATGTACCTTTTCATCTTCCCACTGAAAAAAGCCGCAGTCTTTCCTGTCTCGACAGGCTGAGCAAGCATAGAACCGCCTGGCCTTAGTGCCTCCATTGTCAACCTTCTCAAAAAGTAAAGTAGGACCTGTAGAAACACAGGATGTGATGGGATCTTTTAGGTGCCCAAAAGATAAACTAGTGGAAAACCATTATAATAGAGTCAAGCTGCGCTGAGTAGATACTAGTGCAGGGTGGGTCATCCTGTCCCTGGAGGGCCGGAGTCCTGCAGCTCTTAATGTCTCCCTGGTCCAACAGACTTCAGTCCAACAGCTGAATCACCTCCTCAGTGCAGTCAGGATTATTTCACTCAAGTGTGGAAGTAGAGACACATCTAAAGGTTTCAGGAGACCAGCCCTCCAGGCCTGGAGTTACCAAACCTACCAAACCTACCAAACCTACCACTGGTATTGACCACCAGTAAAGTCAATACTTTGTCCAAATGGCAAATCCCTCTCTTCACGTTGATTAATGCAAAATAAAGTGTTTACGCAATTTAAGAGTGAAAAAACAATCAGACAGAAACAGGAATCCCAACTAGTTAAAGTTCAAAAATTATTTGCAAAAGAAAACAAGCAGATCACGGAACAGCATATTTAAGTATTCTAGATTTTCATCTTGATAAATAACTCTCACCTCTTTAAAGTTCACTGATTTCAAAGCGTTTTTTAAACATAAAACACAAATCCTGAGTTTAGCAGAAGTCAGGGCTAATTATTCAACACATGCCGTTTTTGAAACGACCTGGTTTGTTGAGCTGCAGCCATCAGCTCACCATGCGGACAACGTGGCGCTGTTTTTCCCTCGTCTGGAAGAATAACTTCTATTCCTGAACTGTCCATATTGGCCTCATTACTCTCCATGTCTGACCTGCTGTCCGGTTACTGGCTTCTCTCCAGAACCTCAAATGCAGCAGCGACTTCAAAAAACACCACAATCATCCTGTATTAAGTCGCGCCCATTTTACGTCCCTCCTGTCTGAGGCGTCATCGGAGTGACACGTCAATTTGGCCGCCATATTGAAAAGGGAAACAGAGACCATGTAACCGTGAAGAAACTGGACTATTTGATATCAGTGGCAATATGAGCACTTTATGTCTGTCCAGGTTTCCTGTTCCTTCACAAGATAACTCAGGCTATTCCCAGAGTTAACTCAACTAGTAAAATAAATCACTTGAGTGATCTTACAAAAACACTAGAGGGAATTAAACTAACAGATAAAGTGAAACAACAAACACTTACCACTTACATCAGTGCTGCCATAGAAAGGACAGCATTGTACCTAAAGGTAAGTTTCAATGGAGAGGTCAAACTGAAAACATGAAGTGGAGAAGGGCCTGCATGGCGCTTTCTTCACAAATACTGACTGACAAAGCAGAAAGAAGTGCTTTATAATTCGACATAATCCTATGATTTGTATAGCTTCTAAATTAAAACCAACAACAACAAAAACAGAAACAACAACAACACATACATTTTTGTTTTGTGATATATACAGAATTTTTTATATTTAAATTAGGGCTGAAATTATTTGATTGAATTCCTAAAACTGATCAGTAATGATGAAAAAGGCAACATCTGTTCTTCTGATTAATTACCAAATAAAGAGAAAACAATCTGGAAACTTCTGAGGGCGGACGGATTAAAAGAGTTTCTGAGCGCCAGGTTGTTCACTGAACACCTCTGGGATCTCTGGGATCTCTGGGATCTCTGGGATCTCCTCTCTGTAGAGGATCTCATCGTTGTTTGTTATCAGACCCATTACAGTGGTAACATCTGCAAACTTTAGAACCCTGTTGGAGAAGTGGATAGCTAGACAGTCATGGGTGAACAATGTAAAAAGAACCAGACTAAGCACACAGCCCTGAGTTGAGGACCAGGGTGGATGATGTTCAATCCCCTATTTTCACTACCTGTGGTCAGTTGGTCAGTTGGTGAGAAAGGCACATATATGTTGAAAGTCTCAGATCGTGGAGCTTCACTATCAACCTCTCTGGAATGATGGTGTTAAATGCTGAATTGAAGTCAACAAGTGTCATGGTTTGATTATGTGTTTGGTGCAATGGAGAAGACAACCTCAGTGGTCCGGTTCCTCCTACAGGCAAATCAAACCAATAGGAGTCAAGCCAATCGCAGCAGATTTTTTACCTGCACTGGAATGATGCAAAAACAAATAAATAATTAAATAAAATATGAATATAAAAAAGAAAAAAGACATACATGTTCAGAGTAACAGGTGGATAAAGTGGCTATTATGTCAGAGTCAGCTAACTATTGTTTATTGATCTGAAGGAAACAAACTGTTAATTTGTACAATAAATCTTTGCTTTTGATGTGCTGCTCCATATTATTCACTTTGTTTCTTATATCATTGGTCAATAAAGGTACAATAAAATAAATAGATAAAGTGAACTAGGAAGATGGTGTGAAATTGGTTTGAAATGGTTTGCTCTCTCTCTATCCTATTCATAAATGTTTGTCTTCCACATGATGTAAAATCAGTTTTCATCATTAGCTGTTGATTGGTGCTAATAGGGAAAACCTGGTTGTAATACAGGTATTAATACAAAGCTCTGACCAAAAAAGCCTCATTGTGTTGACTGTGATTGCTTTGTAAAATTAATTATAAAAATGGGGGTTGCAGAATATTTCATCTCCAGCAGACACTGGGCAGGAGCCAGTAGAGCCTGCAGAGGCAAATACAAATTCAGTCCAGTTCAGATAAAATAACATGGAAGCAAATGTTTCAGTGAAATCAAATAAAGCCCTTATTATTTGATGTGGACTACATCTCCCATGTGTTCTCACGCCAGCAGCAGAGGCGCTGGATCCTCTGTCAGACCGCTTCCTGTTACCAACACTGAACCGGAAGCTTGGTGATAGTCCCCTCCAAAATAAAAACTAGAAGCTGACTGGTGAACGTTTGGGACAAAAACAACAGCTAGGTAAGTATGGAGGACCAAAACTGACATAATAAAAATGATAGCAGAAATAGCACAATAATTAAATCAATACACATAAAATACACAGATTATTCTAAAAAAAAAAAAAACCTCAGTAATTTTATTCATTTTAATCTTCTCCAGCTTAGTTACAACAAATTGCATTTTTGAGCAAATAATTACTGTTTTGAATAAAAGTTTTATTGCAGTCAATGTAAAAACAAGCAACGAACCAATTAGTCCGGTTTGTTCTGATTATATATAATTCCATAATTTCGCTTATGTATATAATGTACAGTATTTTTGTCACTGACTGTGTGTGTATCGTGTTTTGGAGCGATCAGAAACGGCAGAGAACAGACTGGAGGGGAGGCAGGCAGTTCTCTTGCCTCACTGCTGTTTTTTATAGGGGGCGCTCATGATCCCAGATATTGTGACTGCGCAACTGCAGAGTAAGACACAGTGAGCTAGCCATGGAGCTAGCCACACAGTAAATAAGTAAAGTACAGCGATATATTTGTTTTCTTCACTCTTCCAACGTCAACATGAAAGACTACATTTCTACATCTTAACAGTTTTCTAAAGTGGATTTTCAATTATAGCAGGAGATGATAACTAAAGGAAGATCAACACGGAGCTGAAAGTTTTACTTAGTAGAGAAAACATGCAAAGAATATACTTGACTTTGGATGGACGGATATTTTTGTGAAGAATTAGGGGTG
This sequence comes from Micropoecilia bifurca, assembly GCA_903067075.1. Taxonomy (NCBI): domain Eukaryota; kingdom Metazoa; phylum Chordata; class Actinopteri; order Cyprinodontiformes; family Poeciliidae; genus Micropoecilia; species Micropoecilia bifurca. The sequence continues at coordinate 16,230 of CAEGAF010049626.1, forward strand.
CATGGATTTCATTGATACATAAAGGTAAGACAACAATAATATGTTTTAGTTTAGTTTTTTAATTAAATGTGCATTTTGTGGGCTACAGTTAATGTTTAAATAATTCAATAAAGTAGAAGCGGTAGCTAATCTACCACAGCAATTATGTATTAATAAAACATTAAGCCTAAAACGTACTACAACAAACTAAATGTTCTGTTTTGTGTGCAAAATTCTTGAATGTTTTTTGGTGTTAAATCCTAAAGCATGAAGCGGCATTGTTGTCAGTTGCTATGGCAAATAGTCTGCGTAGCTTGGAGAATACAGATCACTTTCCTGTGGATCATAGCGCAAAATTAATACTTGCATTTTTAAGTTTCACTGAGTTAATGCGGCTATGGATGACCTGTAAAAGATTAGTCTTTTTGCCCCCCAGTGTTGTTTGCATGCGCGAAATTTCCGTAGGTCCAAAAACAAGTCGTACGTCAGTGCCTCACCAGACATGAACCTCACCGCACGTCACTGATATATATATAAAAAAAAATAAAATTCCCTTCTCACCCTTCGGGGGGTGGTCTCTCTCTTTCATCCTCTGAGCTCGGGTCCTCTACCAGAGGCCTGGGAGCTTGAGTGTTCTGCGCAGTATCTTGGCTGTGTCTAGTACTGCACATTTCTGGACTGAGATGTCTGATGTTGTTCCTGGGATCTGTTTTAGCCACTGCTCCAGTTTGGGG
>CAEGAF010049639.1:0-21516 GCA_903067075.1 Micropoecilia bifurca
CTCTTGCGATCTTGTGTGTGTGTGTGTGTGTGTGTGTGTGTGTGTGTGTGTGTGTGTGTGTGTGTGTGTGTGTGTGTAAAAGCAAAATTACATCAAAGCAGCTTTACTTTATATATTGTGCAATGTATTTTTGCATGTTTTCACACATGCAGGTTGTGAAATCATGTTATTCCCTTTAGACAGCATGGCAAATCTAGTATGTGATCTTGCACATAAAATTTAAGTTTTCTAAACTACAAAACAAATTAATAAAAAAAAAATGTTGGAAATATTTTTAGCGACTGCATTTTCTGACTTTAACCTGGTTCATCTGCAGCGAATCACACAGTGCAGAAGCTTCCCACACACTGAAAGTCATGAGTTGGCAAAAGTACCAAAAGTATTTTTTTAATATTTCTGCATACACTATGGAGAATTTTAAAAACTGAACAGATTTCACTTGAATCACGTCATCTGAACTTGAGATCAGTTGCCTATGGCAACTGAAAATGAAGCAAGCTGCAAGGCAGTACTGAAATTGTATCATGGTTCTTTTCAGTAGAGCAAACTGTAAACAGAAAAGCTATAAAAAAACAACCATTCTCAAAAAATGCAAATATATTAAACAAAATTTGAAGTACAGCATTTCATATTTCATAAATATTTGTGTAAAACACCAGAATATACACCAATAGATCAGCAGGATTGATAACGGCATTTACCTCCTCAAATAGCTCCAGGCTGTACGAGTTGTCATCGTCTGCAAAGTAGACGATGCCCGGCTGGCTGTTGTTGTTTTTGAAGGTCTCCCTAAGCCAACGCAGGGCCAGGTTCCGCTGCATGGTTCCTCTGGGAATCCTGGGGTCACGAGTGTCACCTCGTACCTTAAAGTTCTTGGGAGTCTCCACGTTGAGGTGGGTGTAGTTTAGCCCCGTCTCTCGGAGGAGACTTGTGACAAGAGGAGTTCTCCTCTGCGAGTCTTCTATCAGAATCCAGTGCAAGTTGGGGACATGGAGGAAGGTGTTTGCGATGCGGGTCAGCTCTGCCTTCTGCACCGGGCGGCTGTATGTGGGAGTGATGATGTGAATCGTGGGCAGCACATCTGACCAGGGTGGAGGCCGCGTGTACACGTACTCTGTCCTCACCACTTCCACAATGTCCTTATCTGAGGCACAGTATTCTTTGGAGTCCTGACCACCAGCCTCCCTCCTGCCCTCGCCGCCTTCATCTGCAGATATGGGCATAAGAAGGCAGGTAAGGCATTAGTGCAATCCTGAGCTGCTCTGAATATTTGCCTCAGGTTACTTAAACCCAATGGGGGTAAAGTGTACCTGAGAGTCGGTGGTGGTGGACCGCAAGCCTCTCTGGAATGATAAAGATCTCTTTTACTAGGTGGTGACAGGCTGCAAGAAGTGAAAGCAAGCACCGTGAGAGGACAAAACAGCTGGTGGAGAGGGAGACATCGCAAAATGACGGAGTGGAAACATAAGCTCAGCTATTCCCAAAGCATTGGCTTATGGACTTTTATTCAAATGTAATCAAAAGAACAAGTCTATGTGGACTGACATTTTTTTTGGTCCAGACTCCACCACAGACTCCCTCTCCATTCTTTTGCCTTTTACTGCATCGTTTAAGTGTAGCCCTGCTATAATTTACCACAACTGAGAAAATCTTTGACCAATTTCTGAACTGATAGAGCATGTGTAGGATTTTTTATGACAATTAGAGTTAACTTTAGCTGTTCTGTCTATATAATCTATGTAGTAACTTGTCCAGCAGAGGGTTCTTAATTTACTTTTGTTAATATATTTAGTTTGAAAGGTACCGTGAGAAAACATGCTCCATACGTGATGCAACTGAAATTGTTTGTTGGGTTTTATTTTGCCTCTCCATGATTGGATGGTTAAATGAATGATGCATGACTTTAAATTCTGATTGGCTGAGGGGAGGGCGAGGCAGCATGAGTATGGGATGAGTGAGGCACAAGGAGAGACAGAAAAAAACTGGAGTGAGCAAAAACCAAAAAACTAAAATTGCTGAAAGTTTTAGATCTGAGTTTTTGAATTAGGTCACAATTGCACATGCTTCAGTGTGGAACAGCAAAACATCAAGAAGCTGTAGCATGCTAAAAGCATTATAGTGAGATTTATGTGCAGCTACACTAGACCAAAGTGGGAGTGAGACGCCGCCGAACCAGATGGCACTTCAGGCTTCCAAAATGTCTGTTAGCACCTCTGGCAACATGGAATAAGCGAACTCAGTGACTTTCATGCTTTTGTGAACCTACTGGAAGATACTCGGTGGCAGTGTCATGTACATGCATGTTGGGGAGGGGGGCAGGTGCTCGAGTGGAAAAAAGGTCACCTTGTGTGGCACATGGAACCACCAGCTGCCTTAGTAATGTGAGATTTTTTCTTCTAGGCACAGCTTGTGCCTCATCTTTGCATATCTATTTCAAATCAATAGCCATGTATTGTCTTGGGCTACACCCAATAGGCTATAAGAAAAAAATAAATAATACAGAAGGGCCCTGTTTTGTCCAGAGGAAAATGGGCAGGTGCTCCAGCGCCAAATAAGTGTCTATCTGTGCACGTCCTCTGCTCAGTGGCAGAAACAAGATAGCTCTTCAGGTGACCGGAAAGTCTGAAAGCACCTCTGGCAATGACAGAGACAGAGCTTCACTAGATCCATACTGCATAATGTCAGGAGGTGACACATGCGGACACAGAAAATATTCCAAGGTTGAGTGAGTACTCTCATCTTGTTTATGACTCATTGGATTTAATGGGTCTCATTGAGTTTGGCCCCACCGCTTCAGAGTGTCAATGACCAGGCCAACAATGGGGTTTCATTTGCATATCATAATTTTTGGGGACTGGTAAACAACCCTGATTTCTATTTGGCTGTTTTCATTTAATGTCACCAGCTGGCGTAGTTTTAAAAATGGTTCCACAAGTTAACAAGTGCAGGGTTTCCCCTGAAACATACAGGGTTTCCTCTGAAACCCTGCACTTGACCAACATCATGTTTTTATGTAAAAAAAAAAAAAAAAAATTAAAAATGTTATGACAATGTAATTGGAAGACATTGTTGGCAATACTAAAGCACACAATTACAAACCCTTAAAAAATCATTCACAAAAAATATATTTTGTAGCCATTTTATGCCCTTCAGTTGAATCCTAATTAAGTAATCAGAAATTGCCTTCGTCTTAAAGCAAGCTGTGTAATGCTGGTCACAGTCGGAGCTGACGTAAGGCAGAGTGAAGTGGAAAGTAAAGCCCATGCGGCCAGCCAACACGCTTATAATGCGGGGGACCACCCTGAATTGCACTGTAAAATTAATTGTTAAATTTAAAAGGGAAAATGTGTACAGAAATGTAGAATTTTGGTTTAATTGTTTATCACAGAATGTTTTGCAAAAACACTTTTATGTTTAAACCTGCAGTGTGGAATTTTTATAAAAAAGAAAATGCATGTTGAAACTGTCACCATGCAGTTTCAACAGTGCATGGTGACAGTTGTGACAGTGTGGCCATGTTGTGACAGTGTGGTCCGAGACAAATCTGTTTAATCTTGGATATTGAGGTTGGTTTGCATGTAAAAAATTAAGTTGAATGTCTGCGAAGTCAAGTAAAATAAAATAGCTGGACTCAGAATGCTATCCAAAGGGATACTACACATACATGCTGCAAACATTTACATAAAAAGCCATCCCTCAGGGATTCCTAATTAACTAAAACAGTGGTTCCCAAAGTTGAGGTCAGAACCCCAATGACACCCACAACCTTTGAGTCATGAAACAAAAAGTAAGGGACTCTTACAATAATCTCTCCAAATAAAATTATGACACAAAGTGATGTACTGAGAGCATAATTTCAAATTTAGTAAGAAGCCTGCTGAGGCTGCCAGTCCTGTTTCATTGGGTTCATGGTGTTTTACAACTTCAACAGCAATAGACATATGTAAGTGTCTGCCAGTCTATAAGTGGGAAGCTGAAAATGTTGCAACTTCCTGTAGTAAATTTTTGAGATGACTGAAAAAAGTTCGTAGTAAGCCTTGATGTCCAGTTAAACGGCACAGGAATAAAGCAGGATGTAGCCCAGTATAGATCAGAGCTAATGGACAGCCTGAAAATGTGTTAACATGCTGGTGATATTATTTTATATTACATATTACAAATCTTAGTGGCAATAATGTTTTTTATGCTGTTATTTACTGACTTTCACGCGTTGTTCAGTGACAAAAAAAGTTATCGGTATTGTGTTTCAACATTTTAAAATTTTGATGTTACAAAATTTCTATCTCCCAGTTATTAAGGATTACACAGGAGCACAGTGCTGCCTTTCCCCCACATGTTGCTGCACACTTCAGATCAACTGATCTGTTACATTTAACATCAATAATTTTATATGTTAAGCAGCCATGTGCAGGCTGACTACCGGAGCTGATAGTCTGACTGATTATCTTGCTATACTGCTTATACGTGCTTTATTCTAAGGAGCCAAACATACAGCAACTGGAAAAGATCTCAGAGGAGTTGAAATTCACTATAACTTCAACAGCAGTCTATTCCTGATTTTTCACTTATTCTCTGTGCCAAAATCAAAATAATAATTAAATGTTAGAGGTGATAATGACAGTGTCATTCAGCACAGGTGTGAGTTTTTAAAGTGGTGTAGTGCATAATTAACAAACTCCCCAAACTGTTCAATTTGTGTTTATTTTATATTTTTTGTAACAATAAAAACCTGGGAGGTTTTTACATCATATCTCACATTCTTACTGTTCTTATTGGAAATTATTTATGAGTTTTCCAGAGGAGAGACAATTATTATATCGAAGGATGCTGAGTTTGGAGCCCCTGGGCAGGAGGCTGAGTGAAATACCAAAATGGACATTTATGGATGTGGTGAAAGAGGACATGAAGTTAGTTGTGAGAGAATAGGATGCAGAGGGTAAGACAAATGATTTGATGTGGCAAACCCTGAAGGGAAAAGCAGAAGAGGAGGAAGGAGAAGATTTCTTATCCTTTTATATTTATCCTCATTTATCCTACTGGCTGGTTGCACACACCATACGTCATCACTACATCACTCCCTCCATCCTCAGAGCCAGCTTGCCCCTGTACATTTCACAGTGATGCTGGCCTGTTACTATTTGTAAAGCTGTGTTGTTTATACTCAATCATATCACACTTTGGAAATCTCATACCAGTACATAGCTATTTTAGTACAGATTTTCCTTTATAATTTTTCAAACTCTCAGGCTTTGTTTGATTGATGAGGAAATTAGATGCTTAACAGCTGATGTACCAGGAGCGCTATTGTGCATTTTCAATAAATCTGAAAATCACAGTGTTTAGCTGTGGATGTCAGTTTAGTAAAAAATAAAGCAAGCTGATGTTTGAAACACCAAAACAAAATGGTTTAAGGCCAATGCATATTCCTCATAAACAGCACAAGAGAACTTGTGTTCTCTCTCTCAGGGTTGTTTGTTCTTGTATCCTTTTTGATGTGTCCAGGAAATGAAAAACTAATTTGCTACAATTGCAGGGAACTATGAAGACTTCACAGTAAGCTAGCGCCGACTGCAGTTTTCTGGCTGATTGCCAGTTACCGATCTTTCTTAAGCTGACTTAGCAATTCCGATTTTGGCTGAAATAGATGATTTTTGATTTTTTTTATTTTGCTAAATATAGCCAGAATCTCCCAAATTAAGGAAACCAGGGCATCTGATTTAGCAGATGTCCGATAAATAAGCTGAAGGAGAACTCAATGTAGGATTTCTCGTAAAATGTGAAATGTACAGGCCTTAAAGTCCATTGTTGTTTTTGCTGCTAGCTTGCTTTTAAGCGCCACATTTTTCTGTTTTGTAGAATATCTACAGGCCTAATAAACTGCTTCATTGACAGGCCATTGTGTTGCTGTTTACACCCCTCTTCCTTGACTCTGTTGGCGTTTGCTCATATTCTGCAATCTTCTGATATTTAAGGGGTTTGGTTTTTTATTTAATCAGTCAGAACCTGTCAGTTATGCCTGCTCTTAAACATTTCTTCCAGCATAATTTGTGACAAGTTGCATCTTAATTGCATCTGTGACTTGCAGGCCTAGAAAAGCTGCAGATTGTGTTTGAAAACATGCTGACAAATTTGCCTGTGAAAAAAAGTGTTCATGCGGAGTGGAAGATATCATGCTGAGCATCTCTTCCGAATGGACAGTTTTTATGCCCTGATTAACATTTCTTGTGCTAATGCTGTAAATATGACCTCATATGACTCACTGTTTTATTATCTGCCTGTTGATGAAGGTAAGGCTTATTTTGACAAACTAATCTGTCCCTTTGGATTGAATCTTATTTTGAGTGCTAGTGTAGCTTTACCTGCATAGCTTTCAGTACAGGACAGAATATGACTATAGCATCACTAGTGTTGTTTGTTATTGTAATGCCAAAGTTAAAAAAATGTCTGTGTCACTGCTCACACTCCAATATTTTTCTGCAGCACAAAGATTAGCCCAACATACTGATAGCCAGATGTTCAACAGAGCTGCCAGGGAGCACTCTGCCAGAATACAAATAAAAGATCAGCATCCTTTCTCTTAAGGACTACACAATTTGAAGCCTACAGGAAAAACTACATCAGATATTATTGTAAATAAACAAAGCAAAAAATAATTTAATTTTTTTCATTGTATTCTCTGCAGATAAATTAACCCAACTTTTTTTTAGCGTTTTAAAAATGCTATACGTTTTCCTGAAAGGACACTATTTAAGGTGCTATATTTAATGTCATCCAGCACATATCTAATAAAATTATTGCTTTTTGAGTATGTTTAGAAAAACCTGCAAAAACAAACAACCTCACATAGTATGCATGTGCATTATCTTCTGTTTTGGATCATTTGAGTGAATGTGGCTTGTTTGTTAATCCCTCGACATGCCCTCTTCGACACCACGAGTGGAAAGCAAACAGCTTCATTGATTCAGGTCGCTCTAATTTGGATGTTTACTCTGCATCGCAGTTGACATTTTACACAGTTCGTTAGTGGTCTCTGAAGATGATCAGGACACTCAGTACGTGTTAATGACTCAGGCGGGAGCGCAAACACGATACCAGACGTGGACGCAGCATATTCTATGAGACTGAACGATAAGACTCATGTGGGTGGCCACACTGTGGGAGGACATTGTTGTATAAGCTCATATGCAGTGGGTAGATTTGCATTAATAGAAAAACAAATGGATATGAAATGCAGCTATGCAATAAGATCCTATCAGCTGACTGACAGTTGGACATAATCGTCTACGTTTGCATGGCTATTTTGTTCTGCGCTGTTTACGTGCACAACTCTCTGTGATGAGACTTACAGTCGATAGATAAGTGGTATTGAGTTGTGCTGGAGCTTGTGGTCATGGCTGATGAGTGCCTCCACATGAACAGCCTTTTGTCTAAAACCTGAAGTGCAGTGTAAGGTTCAAGGACCCACTTCAATTCTGATATTGCCAGTGAAGTGTGGTGTTTGGCGTACCCTTTCGGATAGCGAGGAGTGGAGCTATAGCGCTTTGGTGCCAAACGGTGATGAGTAGAGTCCAGGGTAACACGATCAACACGATGGCAAGAATATCTCTTCTCTTCGGCATCTCAATGATTGGTTGTTTGGCTCTGGATTATCTGGGGAAAAAATAAATAAATAAAAAACAGACTGAAACATCTCTACTCTGTACATTGTTACGCATTGTTACACATGATTCAAGGTAAATCATGATGTGAAAATTGCAAAAGATAGATGAATAATGTTCACATTCCCAGAAACGGGCATTATATAGAAAAGTATTTCCCTCCCTAACAGATTTTTTTTTCTGCTTTTGCTTGTTTGCCACACTTCAATATTATCAGAGCGTTTGGGTGATGGACTGATGGACATAACCCAAAGTCATTCTCCATCAGTTACAGCAAGTTTATCCTGAAGAAGCTGGAGATTATTACATTTCTGTGATTCCATCTGACAGCGGAAGAAGGAACAGGTAACAGACAGTAAGTGGAATCAGCCATTTCTGCAATACCAAGAAATACCAGAATCCTGTCCTTTCCCAAATACAGACAAAATACTCTTTTTAACGACAGATCAGCCGAATATTGAAACTCTAGTTGTCCATGTGGGAGCTAATGATTTGACTAAACAACAATCGGGGATTCTGAAAACAAACTTTACCATTCTTCTGAATACTATTGGAACACTAAAACTTAAGATTTTTCTTAGTGGCCCTGTCCCAGCAGCAGGATGGACTGACCTGAAATACTCTAGACTTCTTTCTATAAACAAATGGCTGATAAAAGTATGTGCTACCTGCACAGTGACCTTCTTTGTTAACCACTGGATCTTCTGGGAAAGTTTCCACCTTTTCAGACTTGGTGGACGCCATCTTATTAAACATGGGATGAAGCTATTCTTTGCCAACTTATTTAATTTCATCAACGGGAACAACGTGGCCACAGAAAAACTAGCTCAAGGACGCCTGAATCAGGATGGGACCCACTGCATATCAGGAAGCTATTCCAAAACAAACTGGCAAAACATCAACTGGAGAAGAAATGGCTGATCTCTCCCTTCCTCCCTGCTTTGGCCCCCTCCTCCCCTGTTCTGCTCGTTCTTCATCTCTAAAAGCCTCTGATGAATTGTCCTCTCCAGCAATTGAGTTTCTCACCTTCATGGATGGCATGAACCAACAAGTTCTCCTAAGCACTTCCCTTCTTAGCACACAAATAACTGATTTTAATCTCTCTAAACCACCTACTCACACAACAAACTTCACCTCATCCAAACCACCTGCCACTGACCCCCGTTTCAGAAGTCTGCGATTGGGGTCCACACTCTTAGAAATGGCTGTAAATTTACAGCGGAATTCCAGCAATAACATGCTGTTATTCCAAAATACGGTAGGATATTGTCAATTTGATGTCTTCTTCTGTTGTCACAATCAAGACTGATGACTGGCAGTAAACTACCACAAAATAATTGTACAATACTGTGTTTTGTTAGGGGACAATTCTTTCGAAAGAACGGTAAACTACTGGCAGCTATAGACGCTAGAAGTTTATTGTTCTTTCACAGTATCTATATCTCACAAACTACTCGTACTTGCATTGACAGTAAACCTCTGGCTTCTGTAGCTGCTAGTATTTGACTGTAAATTTACAGGATTATTTCTTAGAGTGCAGACAGTAGCCTTACTACATCTTCTTCCAGAATGCACCTGACCACCAACCCGACAGGACATGAAAGTACCTATCTGAATCAATAAAAGATAATTTACAAATAACAGAAATATAAAATACAGTAGACTTAAATCGAATCTGAAATTCACCCCCCATCTAAAGCAAACTTCATCTCATGAACTATCTGTCACCAAGCCACTTAAACTGGCTCTATTGAATGTAAGATCACTATCTGCCAAAAGTTTTATAATTTATAAAATTATCATTTATAAATAATTAAATTAAATTCTAATTAACTTAATTATAATTTTAAAAAATTATACAAAGTTGTTAATTTTTTTGAAAATGATTGAGCATAATATTGATGTTATGTTCTTGACAGAAACTTGGCAGATTGACAATAATGATTCACCTGCACTAATTGAATCTGTGCCTCCTGATGACGATTTTTTAAAATGAGAATAGAAAACATAAACAAGGAGGTGGCAAAGCATCTTTTTATAGGAAATACCTGATCTCCAAGCGCATTATTTTGAATATCTTGGATTTGAAGTAAGCGAACTTTGATGCTAATTCTGTAAAAAACTCCAAAACGTGAATAATTTCTTCACTGACTTCAATTAGCTTTTATATGTCATATGCATTCATGTTCAATGTCTAATAATTGTGGGAGATTTCAACATCCATGTTGACAAGCCCAAAGACAGAGGGGCAAAAAAGATGTGAAATACTTGATAATTTGGGTCTGACTCAGCATAAACAAGCACACACACAATTGAGGACACATACTGGACCTGTTTATCAGTAAGGGTGTGAATATTTCTAATGTCTCTGTCACTGATGTCACCCTGTCTGATCATTTTGCTGTTATCTTTGAAAATAAAATCATCATTAGCAAAACAGCTACTGTCTCAAAACAGTGCAGCATTTGACACTGTTGATCATGACATATTACTGAAATGACTGGGGAGTTGAGTAGGACTCTGGTTCAGTTCTCAACTTGTTCAAACCGAGAAACAGGAATTTAGCTGAGCTATGGATGGCAAGTTAAAGAATGGTTTTTTGCCATCCAGGTTTGTGAGCAGGTGCAAAATTTCTGGATGTAAACAACAACATGCAACATATCTATAGCTAGACAGAGAGAGGACAAGAGCAACGCTTTCCTCTCCTGTCTAACGTGAATGTTATTTTGAGACCTTTTAACCTGAAGATCAGGCAGTTACATACAATCTGACAAAAGTAGAACGGAAATGGAGGTGGGAGGAAGTGTGCCACTATTATCAATCTGTTGTGTAAAAGTGTAGTAGTATAAAAAGGAAACATTTTATAGTAGCTTAAGAGACTATGACATTCATTTATAAACTACCTTGCTTTTCTATTTGCTGCTCTAACTGGAAAAACTCTTCCATTCTCAGTATGTTTTATGCAGAAAGATTCCAATCCACATAACCTTTGGCTTCTCTGTAAAAAAAACATCTAATCCTTACATATCTGTTTAAAGATTCATATAAACCACTATGATATACACTGTAAATCTGGAACATGGTGGAAATAACTCATGGTTTTGGGGACACCTCTGTCTCCTCCAGGAAGAATATGAGGAAGTAGAGAGAGAGAAGCCTCACATGTTCTCTCCCTGTTCTCCAAAGCTCACTGTCACTGAGTTAAGACAACAGACCTCTGTCACTCCTCACAGGATTTGGTTTTCTCAGATGTTTAAATAAGCTCCAGTTATACCGACGTCATAACTGGAAAAATGAAGTTATTAAGTGACCTGCTCAATGAAATAAAGAGGAACGTAAACATAATGCAGACACAGATGTTTGATGTATTCATTTAGGTTTTGCTCATGAGGAAATAAGTTATCATATGTCCCCTCATTGATTCTGCTCCCGCTGCTGAGGAAGGTGGCAGACTGCCAAGATTTCACAGAATTGTAAAAACATTATATTCATTCTATTTGTTGGCAAATAAACACATTACTAACGTCTAACCCTTAGCAGGTGGCTCTGACCCTTCAATGATGCATTTTGAAGGTTTGTCAGCTTCAGAGGCAAAGAGATAAATCCAGAATAAACTTATTTATTCAAAATTACACACAATTATTTTGTGGAAGATCTGAAAGGAAAATGACTAAGGCAGAAATATTTTCAACATATTTTTGTAAATTTTAAAAGGATTCATTAAGCTTTGAACCAAAGGAATTTGGAAGAAGTTCCTACATCTGTTCTGATAATAGAATTATTAATACTGGAGTTCAAAATATCGAAAAATGTTTAAAGACAAACACTAAGTCTGGTAAGGTTTCAATGCCACCGGTTGTTTTGAGAACACTAACTAACTAAAGGGGCAGAATATCTTTTCAAATTGTAGCTTCATTGTGTCAGACTAAGCATGGACACATTTTACACATATTTATTCAAGATTTTAAGCTTTAGCTTACAGTGTTGTGCCATCCTATGGTTACTTCTTTCATTGCCGTTTTATTTAACATGCAGTGAATTTTTAAATCTGATCAGCCATATATGCATAAAAATGTAGAAGTCAATTTCTAAGCATTATTGCAATTACCTGCTTGTACTGTAAATGGACTATAATAATGTAATGGGGACACTGCTTAGGCCTTGGTGTCTCCACTTTTTATGTTGCCTTACTTAATCTTATGTACAGATTTATGTGGAGATTACGAGATTCTACAAAAAAAGAATCTTCCTGTTACTAATGAGTACTGCACAAAACTCAGTCAGGTCTAAGTCCAGAATGTTAAACCATTAGTGTTTTAGCCTTTCTGCAAATTTGTGACTAAAATTTGTATTTCATTTACTCATATTTTATGAAAAAGGGGTATGAATTATTTTCCAAGACACTGTATGTGTATTTAAATGACTTACCCACAGTCAGAACTGGTTCATTGCGGTGCTGTCGATGCGTGGCTGAGAAGGCAAAACTCCATGCTCGATGGGCTACCTAACGGTGACTGTCTCCATGATGCTTCACCATTACCCGTTTCTCTCCCTCTGGCTGCTTGCACATGCAGGCCACCAAAAGCCCCGATCCTGAAAAATAAAATCATTTAGTTGGAACAACCCAAATAATAACACCAAAATAGCAAAAATCATTCAAAGAATAAAAATACTTTTGTTACGGAAAATCCAACAAGACTAGGACTTGTCATTTGAATAGATAGATATGTAAAGGAACACTGAGGTTTATCCAAAAATAAAACACACATACAGCTATATGCCTTATAATTTAACATCAGGAAGCCCAAACTGAATGTATCCAAGATACTTTTTTGCCAAAACCCCACAGTTCTGTGTGACTGAAATGAATAATACATCACTTACTGATATGTAATTTACTTAATTCATTCCAATCTAAATTGCACAAAGACTCCGTTTTTTTATTGTTTGAATTCACGAAATGTGCAATGCAAAAAGGAGGTCAGTCAAAACTCCTCTGCCTGCCAGCAGTCTGTGTTGGGGGATGAAGCAAAAATAAGACATCATGTCTTATTCAAATACATCAGACACAATGCTGCTTCGCTGGAGGTCTCCAGTGACTTGTGGATACTGCATCAACACCCAAGGACTTTAGTATTTTCTATGTAATGGAAACTTACATAAAATACAAATGTTTGTTGTGCTGAACAGGAGTAGTCCTGAACATATCACTCCTGAACATATCAGTCCTGAACATAAACGCATTGGTGCGTGGTTGTGCTTGACTCGCCAAAATGTCAACCAGACACTGGCTTTATGGAATAGGATCAAATTTGCTTTGTTCCAAATAGAGTAGCAAGTACAACTTCAACTAAACAGCAAAACAGAAAATTGTAGCTACGGGTGCCTGACAAAATGATCACTGAAAATAAACTGATTTCAGTGAAACGCTTTCTTTCCGAAATTTTTTTAAATGTATCTTTTTTTAAACATCTGCCTGTTAAGGGATTCTATGAATGAAATGCTAATGTAATTCCATTCTGTGTGTCTTCTCCTTTGACTGAGCTGTTTATTTTTTAAAAATAGTTTATGCACAAAGATTTTTGAAGGATTTTTTTATACATGGCTCTTGCTCTGCTTAATTTTAGATTTATTGTTGTCACTAGAATGGAATTTGTTCTCACGGTATTTCTGCCTCTCCCTCTGATCCTTTTGAATAGTTGGTGCATTGAACCAGTTCGGTTACGACATTGTTGGTTCATAGAAAAACTGCAGACATAGAGAAATTTAATGTGGCACTTTAAACGCTGCTTTTATTGTTCATTACTCATTTTACAAGGCCAAAGTCTGACAGTATGGCTCAGCTGCCTGTCTCTGAAGGCTGGAGCAGTGGGTGGTACTGCTCTAACTTCAGCTGCGTTTGGGGCTGAATTTATGGTGTTATGGATTCGTTTTGCTGTATTTATATGCTAAGCGGCAGTGCTTTTGTGATAGATGTGTTAACAATACACAAAGGGAGAACCGCAGCTTCTGTTTGTCGAGCCAGCCATCACTTCAGACTGGGTAATTTATTTAACATCAAACCTGGGTTTATGCTGTTGAGACAGAAATTGGGATAGTAGTTTGGTAGTTGAAATCAAACATTATGTTTGTTGGGTAGAAGATGGTGATGGCTGGTGGAAAAAAAAATCTTAGTGGGGCTGATGGGCCAATAGATTTCCAGTCCAGTAGAAAGAGCGTCGTACAGGCTTCATAGCACTATATCGATGCTATGAACCCTACCGAAAACGGCCTGGGCTGTAAGCAGCCTCCACCACTGCGAAGAGAGAAGTGATGAGTTGAACGAGGCGTATTTTAATGTTAATTCAATATTTGGAAATGTGGTCAACTTGGGCTGAACGAATTAATTCACTACCTCTGCTGCCATTGCTAAAGCTACAGGTAAACCACAATTCTAAAACAGTGCAGGAAATCAAAGTCATCCTTCACAACTTGACTGGCACAGTAGTATTCTACCAGAGGGAATCCAAATAAACAGGGGAAAGCCCAGACTGTCTGTGAGGCGAGATTTTAATCAAGATGAATTGCACAGGAAGGTAATGGCTAGGCTATATTGTGGTCCAACTCACGAGTCCTCAAAATCTGAGACAGAGACAAGAGAGTACTACAACACTGTTGAACAGTATTTTGAATATGAATTTAGCTATCTGAATTCATTTGTATATTAGTAAAAGTCTTACTGTGAGGTTTTTTTATAATGATTAATTTCACAGAGAATTAGATAAAAAAGGTGGCGAGTTGTTTCAAATTATGGGTCATTCTTTCAAATCCACCCTTTGACAGCCCTCATGACGTCGGCCACTTCAGTCCTACATCAAAAAAGACCTCTGTTGTTTTTACAACATGCAGTTAAGTGGACCTTGACTGCATGATGAACATGCAGCAGAGCACAGAGAAGTATTAGTGTGTATTCAGCAAGTCACTATCACCCAAGTGCCATGTTTGCTTGTGTGCCACCTGAAATACAGCAAGAATACAGAGAGTCAGTCCCAGACTCCGGCACACAACGAAGCCTGACAGCCTTTCACATCAGCACAAACTAACCAGCTGTGAAGGGAACACCTGCCGCTGATTAATACAAGATCAGAACAACAGTAGCGTACCTGAAAATTGTTGGACTAATTGCTGAACTAACACCATTAACCCCAAAAGGTTAGACATGGGGGCATAACACTACATTTCTTTGGCCAGTTTTAAATGTCAGAGAAAATTGCACCATATGAGATGAAAAGATGTAAGATGTCTACTCCCATTTTTTTAATAATTGATTTTATCATCGGTATTAGCAGAGTAGAAACTGCTTATCTGCCTGCTATAATCATCTTGAAATGTGTTTTGCTAAATTGTTGTCTGGACTGTAGAGGCCATTTAATAGAGATAAGATCTAAATGCTGACTGAAACACCATCAAGTTAAATACAATCACTTCCTTCCACTTCCTCTTTTCCCTTCCTATAAAATCAGCCTGGAGATGAAGTAGGGGCAAGCCTCCAACTTTGTAATGAGTCTACTACCTCTGACATGTGAACTCCCCTTTCCTCTGTGCATCCCTTATGTCATAAAGACCAGTAATGACTTAATCCTTCCCAGCCTTGGCTTGCTGTAGCATCTTTTTTCTGTATTCTCCAATCGGCAAGTAGGAGACGCTCTCTGGAGATGCTGCATTGTGGAATGTACAATTACTTTTCTTTTTGTACACATACCTCTACAGGCAACTCTGAATTGCCCCGAACTATTTTCTGGCGGGGTGTCTCGGGATCTGTAGAGGACAAGCTACTACAATAGATCATTATTGATGATGCTGTCACAGCTCTTTGAAACAACCTCGCCAAGAGGTACCATTAAATGTGAATTTTAAAATCTGCATCGATTTAAGTTGGCTAAATTGCTTTAGAAGGACATGAAGTGAGGAGTAGGTGATCTGTCTCGTATTTCTCTGTTGTTAGTGCTTTGTTTATAGATTCAAAGCTACTATTGTTGGCTTATGATTGGTAATTAATAAGGGTCTAGCTTCCGAGTAACAAGTACAAGCTTTTACCATAAATAATCATGCACTAAAACGAGACAAAAAAAAAATCATTGTTTTTTTTCAGCTAAAGTTGCTTGTTCTGGTAAGTTTGACAGTAAATCCTACATCAACTAGTTCCTTATAAATGAGAATATTTCTTACAATTACTGGCTCATTTCTTTAAGAACCTACTCTTAGAACCAGGGTAATCTTTGAGGCCATTCTTATTTATTCCTGCCTTTTCACTGCATCCACCAGCATAAAAACAAATGACCTAAATAGAAATTTACCCAAGGCAGTATTGGCCATGTTGGGAGGGAAATAAATTACCCTGAACCTTTAGGCTGAAGTTTATGGAGGGAGGCTGCTAAACAGGGTTTAGAGTCAGAATACCTAAAAGTATGAAAGTATGGAAAGCAAATTAATAACAACTGCCCTGTTGTTTTTCAAAGCTGATAAGTAATTGTCAAATACACTTTTCTGATACAAATGAAAAAAACAACAACTCCTTTTGAGTTAAGCTTACGAAAACGTAAGTAAAAGAAGTCTTTCACCATAATCACATAGATTGTTCTTTTGATTAAAAAAGCTTTTAAACCAAATTATGTTAAAATAATCTATGATTGCTAACTGAGAACACAAGAAATGGATAAGGTGAACAGTTTTTCTATAATGATCATCTTTGCAAGAAATGGGGAGTGAGCTGAGTGGAAGTAAACCAGTTAAGAGAAGGATTTCTTTTCAGGACCCTGAAAATAGTTGTTCTGCAAACTGTTTTTAAGAACCCAAGAGAAGAGATTCAGTGCTGTTTATACAGATAACTGATTAAAGAATAAACAGGTAGTGTATAGAGCAGACAACAGCTATAGTTTGTAAGCATAAAGTTTATAATTGTAAGTAAGAAAACAAATCCTGATTGATTTAATCCCCAATTGATCCTCTGAGTAAATATTGGTATTTTAACTCCCCTCGTTCATCCACCACACAAGTAGCTTTGACTCAAAGAGAAGGCTTAAGGCCAAACAATATATTCTGGGTTCAACTATAGATGGAGAAATAAGGCTTAGGTAGCAAGACAAACGCTATCCTGGGAAATATAACATTTTTATAGTTATAGTACTGCAGTGTTATTAAAACCACCAACAGTTCCAGCTACAGTGGAAGGGCCTGCCTGGCTTGTTTGGGGCTCTGGGTAGATTTTTCCCTGCTTGGTATTGGATATTTTGCTGCTGGTACTTTGTGCAGGTGCTACCAGGATCTAGGCTTAACCTGCATGAAGGGACTGACTGGATCTGCCTGGGGCTGGTGAGGCCTTCTGGAGCCAGGACCACCTGCTGTCTGCTGCTTGTGGGTGCTGAGAGTTGCAGACTTTTGACATTTCTCACCAGTCAAACATCTGTACACCTCCAGGTGACAAATTTACTCACATGCACCCAACATATTTACTACTACATAAAAGCTCACCACAGCTCAAACGCACACATATACCAATCTACACAAATACAAAAGTAAACCCAGTGGTTGAAGGTCAAAGGTTACTATTAGAGAAATGCTGGATTCAGTCTTTCTTTAAGAAAGTAAATCTCACAATTAGGATTATGTCTGTGTTGATAGATTTTTTTATGTAGAACACAACGTTTTAGGGCAACCATCTATGCCTGGGTTGCCAAGACAGGGGGAAAAAACTATACAGTGATTTAACTGCACCTCAAATGAAAGTGTGAATGCCTCGATGGTATTATCTTGAGTCAGTTGCTAAGTGATAAATGAAGCCTTATGAATATAGGACTGAGTGCAACCAGCCGACCCCAAAGACTACCAACATGAGTACATTTTGGGATGAGTTGCCAGGCAAGGTCAAAAAAGGTGAGTGTAAATCAGATGCCATATAGCTCCTCATGTAAAATACTTACCTTAAAGAACCTGTATCGACTTTACCTATTAACAGAGTTTACCTGCTTTTGTTTCATGTCTTTTTAATACCAGCTTAATCTTGTTTTTGGGAAGCAGATAAAAGGCAGTCCAACATAGATACACTTGGCAGACAATAACAAAAGCATACACACTGAAACTGTAGGGGCATTTAGACAAGTACTGTAATTTTATACACCTGCTTGGATGGAGGAAGAGAGACGTTTAAAAACAACTCAGTTATGCACAAGGAAAATATGAGCACTGCAAACGTACAGTAGGTCGTTTGTCTTTGATCCTAACTTACAAACCTGTAAGTTAGGTTTGTAAGCATCCATCACTTCTACTCAAAACAAATTTTTTTGAATTTATCTTGCAGATTTATTTTACGGTTCAGAACATGGATGGGGGTGTTGTCCGGATCATTCCCCCTGATTTTATTTTGCAAACTAATCACACGCTACTGTGCTTTTTAAAAAAAAATTTAAGAAATATTGAACAAAGTTTGAAACAAGAAAGTCATTTCAAATGTACATAAAGTTTTAAACAGCTTGATAGTAATTTGAAAAGTCATGCTTCCTTCGCATGTATCTTCAAGATGAGAGCATCTTGACTTGTGTTGACTGTGATTGGTGCCATTTAAGAGTTTGGTTTGGGTGCACCAACAGGTCCCCATCAGTCTAGTTTAGAGTTGTTTGCATCATCAAAAAGATTCACACCTGTCACTGGAGTCTGTTCAAACTTTGATCATCTCCACATGAAACGAGGGACTGGATTGAGTGAGGCTAATAATAGCAAGATCCAGGGAGAGCAACTGCTCTGGGTTCCTACGAAAGAAGACGAAACAGCTTGTATAATACGGCAGAGCCATATTAGCTTTCAACAACTGGAACCGGCTGCACTGGTGAAATCTAATACAAACAGAAGTAAATATAAAATGTCTAAAACATGATTCAGAAGAGCTATAAGGTGCCAGATGACCTAGAGTCAACAGATTTTTTTTTTCTCCGCAAAACACTCAAGTGTAATCATTTTAAATGCAGTTTGATACACAAATTAGCTAGAAAATGTGTCAGCAAATGCTGTTTCTCATGCTTGATTTAAGAAAGCATGGCTGTTTTATTTCCAGAAAACTTAAATAACCCATTAGCATCGGCCTTGATTGATGGCTCCAGTCCATATGCAAATCTGGCCGCCTCAGCGCTGGTGAAAGATTTAAGAGCATGGCCGCTCAGGCAGGTTGCTCCCAGCTTATAACTGCAGGGTGATAGCCTGCTGCTGCTTCCTCTCAACTTATCATAACTAATTTATGGTCCAGCTAACCCAGGGCACTCTTCCAATGTCGGCCTGGGTAGCAAACTGAAGCCTCTCACAGCTGGCTCACTGGCCTGAAGGGGCTCCGGTAGGATTTGGAACTGGACCATGCTGAGCCCACGTGTCCTGGCTCTGATCAGAGTGCAGTCTGGAGAGATGTCGTCTCGGGGAGACGACACAGGATGGCAAGAGTAATAATACCACTGGTTACCCTACACCGAGGTGGTTATAAAATGGTAGTTTGAGTCATTTAAGAATAAATGAAAAATGTGCCTTTGGGCTGCGTGCTACAATGGGCAGTTAGTTTACATAAACGTGTGATGAAATGAACAAATGGAGAGTAGATTAAAAAGGTTAACATAATGCATGTGTTCCTTTGCAAGGTTAAGCATAAGCAGCTGCTGTCTCTCTTGTCTTGTTATGCTTGTTGGAGGTCTAAAAAAAGCACGTTTTGTGGAAATCTTAAGTAATTTCATGTCTTTAAAATTTGACTTGCTTTGCTAAGCCCCTGGTTTTAAGATGAGTGTATTTATGGGGATGAAGGGTGTAGAACTGTGTTCTGATGTGCCAGAATGGGTTCTGTTTGCCATGACATTTCGGTCTTTTTTAGTTTCCTTTTGAAGACCTTGGGATGTTGGATAAAAAGCTCGGTTACCAGTACAAATTCTGTGAGAAGTTCTATGTGTCCGGATAATAGAATGTAGTTATAAATCATAAAGTAGGACTTTTTTCCAGGCGTGTACCTGCACTACATTTTTTTCTGTATTCTGAAAGCTTATACAAAAGAGTTTCTTTTTTATTTAAAAATTAGAATAAAATCATTTGTTGCTGCTTTTGAGCATATTCTAGGAAAAAAGACAGATTCAAATTCCATTCAAAAACATTCACCTTTTTACAGTAACAAAAACAAGCAGCGTTATATAGAGTGTGTTCTTGAAAATGGGGGGAAAATATAATATCCAAGCATAACATTCTCCAGTTCTTGTAAAAACATTTATAATTTATATTGTAACTAAATAGTGATAATTTAGACTGATTTCTACTAGTGAGTTATTTTTAAATGGCTCTCCCCTTGGCTGCTGTTGTTCTGGACAATAAAGGGGGCAGTGCTTACCTCATTAAATATGATTTTGGTGTGGAGGGCGAGACATTGAATTCAAATGCACATGACATGTCTCACACTGTGAACAGGCTTTTTATGCTTCAGCATAAGGTCAGGGGTAATCAGGGGGAGCTTCCACATTCATTAGCTAATTAAGGGTTGCTTCCTGAGTGGGAGTTAAGGTGTTCTGCTCTGTTCTGCACCTCTCAGACTTCGACATCCTCGATCTACTGAGTTCTGAGTTTCTTAATGAGGTTAGGCCATGGATTTTTCTCATGAAAGACTCCCCAATGTCAAAATCGCCCAATTACACGCCCTTACGGAAGGAAAATATATACTATTATGAATCTGATCATCGCTAATTAAACCTATGGGATTTGATCAAAATGCAGTGGCAGCATGGATGAGAGTTTTGTTTAATTGCTGTAAACACAGAAGATGAATTAAAAGACAAGTGCATGCTTTCTTCAAATAGTCTGCTGCAGCTGCTTCTTTGTAAAATGACCATTTTAAGACTTTACACCAGAATTAGTGGTTGCATTCACATCTAAATCAATTACCTGTGAGATTACATGTTTGTTCTTTAGTACACTGCCCATGAAAATAGAAGAACTAAAAGAGAGCTGAGTGGAAAAGTGATGCCATGTGGGGATACATGGCTGAAGAAAGAATGCATTGGGAGGAGAGCAGCAGCTTTGAAGACAGCATGCAAAAATCAAGTCACTCTGAGGTGTCAAGTGCAAACTCGTGTACTGCTGCCCTTTGTGCGAGAGTGAAGTGAAGAAACGTCTCCGCCAAGGAGGAAGTTTTGAACAAGAAGTTTTAATATGCAGTAAGTGTAACGCAGAGGCAAAAGAGGTTGACTCATAAGACTTTCAATCTGCTTTTCTTCATTTATCTGGGCATTAGTTTAATCGTTAGTGTGTTTGTAGGATTTCCTTTACCATGGTTGTATTAGAAATTGAACCTTCCAAAGAAACAGGTCGTGGGGAGGAGAGTTTTTGTGTTATTATTTTTATGATTTATTCTTTCCATCTTATATATTTGAAAGAACATTTTCTTGTGTCTTGGTTAATTCAGTAATTATATATTTTGTGTATACTACTCTGGTAGGTTATGTAAAAACCATGGTGGGTTTGGGTTCTTTGCAAAGTCAATGGATAATTTTGCTGAGATATTTGAAATATTGTACAATACCTCTGCTTTGGGCAGCGGTTTGGTCCCCTCCACCAAGCCTAGAGGCAGCCAGCCACCCCACTCCTCCAAAACATTGTAAATGCATAAAATGCTAAAGAACTGACATCACCAGCAATATCCTATCTAATTATGTGCCGATGTATTCCAGGTTAGTTCTGGGCAGGACTTTCAAAAGATTACATATCATTATTTGATCAACGCATAAAAAGGTTTGACATTTAAAGTTCTACGAGAAAATGTCAAATAAGTAGTGTTGATAAATGTTCTCCTAATAAAGCAGCCAGTTAA